>JBAMJV010002655.1:0-137500 GCA_037951105.1 Echinarachnius parma
GGAGGGACTCGACGTTTCGAATAGGTTGACTATCCGTCGTCAGGAGTGGGGATCTGTTGGCGTGCGCGGCTATAAAGCTTCGGGTTGCGGACGCGGGTGACGTACTATCGATTAGGAGCGCTATCGGCGACGCGTTGTGTGTGCTGCCGACGCTGGCGGCGCTGTAGTCTCTCGGCTCGTTTTATTACTTATGATATGGCGTTATATAACACCCGAGGTTGTGAAATATCATGTATGCGAGCGAGCGGAGCGAGCTTGAACATTTTAGCAATTTCACATCGGAAAATTGTCGTTTGTTTCAATATTGTATAGGTATTGTAGCGGAACACCCTTTTCGATTCTCTGGTACCGGCGCGACTCTGCACCACAGATGAACCCTTCGTTGAAAAAGGACGGCGGGAAGTCCAACGATCGGTTCCTTCGGAATTTGTCAGGATGCCGTTGTCGCCGACTGTTGGACGCGCCATCGGTCCCGGCCAGGATTATTCCGAGCTCGATATTCGTGAGTTCGTTGGGTCGCAATCTACGACCTATTTGGCTCTTCCGTACTGGATGGGGATCTCGACCTATGCTGCTCCCGTTGGTGTGGTCTCTTGTGTACCTCTTTCCAGGTTATCCCTCGTTGCTCAGCAAGATTCAATTAAGAATCTCGTTTCCAGTCCAACGATGACTCAGCGAGATTCAATTAAGAATCCTGTTTCCAGTCCAACGATGACTCAGCGAGATTCAATTAAGAATCCTGTTTCCAGTCCAACGATGACTCAGCGAGATTCAATTAAGAATCTCTGTTTCCAGTCCAACGATGACTCAGCGAGATTCAATTAAGAATCCTGTTTCCAGTCCAACTCAGCGAGATTCAATTAAGAATCTCTGTTTCCAGTCCAACGATGACTCGTGGTGAGTCTTGTGATATCCACTCCGATTCCTATCGGCCCAGTCAGTTATCAGAACTAGACTTTGGAAATGCCGTAGCACTCTACTCATATACCATCACAAAACGATCATTTGGCAGCAGACACCCGTTCAAGCATACAACAGGGTTTGTAACCTCCTTTACTTCAAGGGATGAATAAAGACACCTGAATCCGTGAGGTTACCGGGCTTACATGCGAATTTATTAGCATGCACTTCATAGGCAACATGCGTCAAACTTCACGAAGCGAACTAGTCTAGTGGGTAGAAGGGGTGTTCGTGCACCCCGATGAGACAAATTTTAATCTATGTTACTTTATGTAAAAAAATGTGTAGAAAACGATTAGCTATGTTAACAGCGCCAAAAAGTGTCCCATGTATGATTTTTATGCAAATTTATGCAAATTATGGTAGCCATTTTGGTTTTAGACTAGTATTCATATTTTGATCATTTTCAAAGATATTTTTTTAAAGAAAGAGTCCAGACTAATGTTTTGAAGGTCAGAGAACACGATTTTATAATTAAAAATCTGATCAGATGGGTGTATGACATCATAATATGCAAATTAGGGGCAAAATTCTGTGTCACTGATACTTATCTTGCATTTTCTTTTTATATATATGTAGGTTGAAGTGCAAGAGATCCCGACTATCTACAGCAACCAGGAAGAGAAAGATACACGGGTAGTGATGTACCTCCATTACGCCGCCTCTCTCGGATACAAGGATGCCGTTGTCAGGACCCCAGACACGGATATCTTCGTCATACTTCTCCATCATGCACACTCAATCAACCTGAATGTGTACCTTGATACAGGATCTGGGAAGCATCGCCGACTCATCAACGTGACTGAACTCGCAAAATCGTTCGGTGAGGACTACTGTGCCACACTCCTTGGCTATCACGTCTTTACCGGAGAAGATTGCACGAGTGCCTGAATTCAAAGGAAAGGGGAAAGGGGGTCCCCTAAAAAAGCTACAGAAATTTCCAAAGTTCCACCAACCCTTCAGGGAGCTCGGTACTAACTGGAACGTAACCCTCAAGACAGTGCAGCAGTTGGAGGAGTTCACCTGTCTGATGTATGGGCAGGCTCGCGAGTCATCAGTTGACCAAGCCCGTGTAAAGCTGCTTCGGAAGATGGTCGGTGAGGACAAAAAGCTAACCTCCAAATCGAAAGTGGACCTGGCCCGCCTCCCACCCTGTCACTCAGCTCTACAGCCACACATTCAACGAGTCAACCACCGTGCAGCGCTCTATAAGAGAGCCCATGTGCCCATCGTGGAGAAACCTGAGCCATACAGTGAAGGACAGGGATGGACACTCACTGTGGAAGGATTACTAGAACCAGTCTGGTCATGTTGCCCTGTCCTTCTGCCGTCATTGGTTGACTTGTTAGGCACAGACTCAGATGATGAAGTGGACAGCGATGACATCGGAGATGGAGATGGAGATGACGATCTAGACTTTCAAGATTTCTTAGGAAATGAAGATGACGAATGAATAATGTGAATGAAGAAATCCTTATTTAATAGAACCATGATGGGATTACATGTCACATTAATGCAGTTATACTCATCAATAATATTTCCTTGCTTTGCACATGACAAAATGTTATAAAATAACTTTAAAGGTCATTCAATCCCTCTTTCTGTTCCTCAAAACATTTGTATAGGTCTGTACATTTTGCTATGTCTACTTATATCTGCATTAACATATGCATTGTGTTGTAATGTTTGACATTTGATTTTAGACAGTGAATATGAATGATCTCATTAAGATTCAGATGAAGAGACCTTGGTTATATGTTTAGTCTTGAACGTATATATTTGAAATATTGATTTAAATCACCAAAATAATTTGATTTTTGCTATTAAAGGCATCCCTAAATTTTACACGGTGTAATCAAATAACTTCAGCAATTGTTTATTCTAGCTCATTGGCCCTTAACATGCATGTCTAGACTAAATTACATGTCCAGCTATGTGCCACAATTGACCTTGTTAGATGTAATGCTGACTTCAATTTTCCGACATTTGACACATTAAGTCACGCTGGTAACTATATGAAAGTGTTATCGTAGCGATATGTAATTTATGTGCAGGTGTAATGATTATGATGACGATTTGTTAAGAAATTATCTTCATAGTTATAAAGTATTGCAAAATATGATATATTAAACTGATCTTATAAAAATTATGCCCCTAATTTGCATAAAATAACACCATAAAATTATTTTCTTCAGACATTATTCAATGGCAATCATAAGATACAGGAACTTCAAGTGGGCAGTTATGTGCCGTATTTGATAAATAAAAAAAAGCAAGTAGCTTCTAAAATACAAGGATTATGTACTGTGGGGCTAATTTGCATACATTTGCATATTTATGTTTCGTAGTTAATTTTTGAAGTTTGGTTTGTATGAAGATATTTTATAAGTCTCAAACATTGTTTATTTAATGTTTGCATGGCTCAAACACGGGAATATCACCCGATTCATGCAGAATATCGTTATTGTTATGCAAATTTTGCCACTAATTTGCATATTGTGACGTCACATAGTCTTCAATTATCTTCATACACCATTCAATGACACTCAGTGACCTTCCATACATATGTTTAGAAACTTCAAGTGGGTAGTTATGTGCCGTATTTGATTAAAAAGAAAGCAACTCATAAAATATATGTAAATTGTATCAATGATTCTAATTTGCATAAATTTGCATATTTAAGTTTTGCAGTAAAGTTTTTAAGGTTTATTTTGTATGAAGATATATTGAACTTATTTTTTATAGACAAAAGAAATTGTTCATTCATTGTTTTCATAAGTTGCAATATGAAATAGAAGCCTATTTATGCAGAAAATATTGATTTTATGCAAATTTTGCCCCTAATTTGCATATTATGATGTCATACACCCATCTGATCAGATTTTTAATTATAAAATCGTGTTCTCTGACCTTCAAAACATTAGTCTGGACTCTTTCTTTAAAAAAATATCTTTGAAAATGATCAAAATATGAATACTAGGCTAAAACCAAAATGGCTACCATAATTTGCATAAATTTGCATAAAAATCATACATGGGACACTTTTTGGCGCTGTTAACATAGCTAATCGTTTTCTACACATTTTTTTACATAAAGTAACATAGATTAAAATTTGTCTCATCGGGGTGCACGAACACCCCTTCTACCCACTAGACTAAACGGGCTCGTCAATTACCGTTCATACTTCAACATTTATTCTAACTTACATAATACATTTCGTGGTTACTGATTATCTTCAAGTAATCATAACTCTACCAATCCTTACCCATTTCCCATGATTAACCCGTCAAATTACTCGGTAACTAATTAATAAATCAACCCAATACTTAAGCATCAGGCTCTATCCTAATCATAAAAACTATAACCAATTAACTAATCCGAATGTACAACTAACACTTAATACTACAATGTTTCTACAATCGATCACAACTTATGATCGTTCAATCTATAACTCATGATCGATCTCTACTTACCCATGATCGATCAGTATATTCGTTTTATTACTTATGATATGGCGTTATATAACACCCGAGGTTGTGAAATATCATGTATGCGAGCGAGCGGAGCGAGCTTGAACATTTTAGAAATTTCACATCGGCAAATCCCAAAATCCCGGAACAATGAGGGAGAAAAGAGGGGAAAGGAATAAATGAAAAAAGGGACCCATGTCTAAGGATTTTAAAAATGAAAATGGGACCCATGTCTAAGGATCTTTCTTGTAAAAGTCACCCTTCCCAGCGGCACATCCCCGTATACCCAATATACGTGAGTACCCCCCCCCCCCCCCCCGCCCCCGGGTTGCGTTAGTGCGTCATCATCGTCATGATCTTAACCAGAAGAGGTTATGATTGATTCGTGAAGAAAAACAAAAATGCACCCCCAAAATAATATTCGCAAAGTGACATATTCAGTTCAAACAGTGCATCAAAAGCATTATTTTATGACAAAACATGAACATTGTATTCCAGACGTATACAAGACCGATTCCCGAGGGAGCGAAACGATAACCGAGAGGGGGAAGGGTGATGGGAGGGTGTGATGGTAGGTGGGTGCACGGTAAATGTGCTTTTGCAATGTTTTAATTGAAATTATGCAATCTGGTGCATACTTGGGAAGGAAATTTGACTTGACATGAAGTAAGATCTGAGTTTTCTTGTCTAAAGAAATACTCTTTTCTTTCAATCACTTTTATCGGATTAGATAAAAGCCATGATTTGAATTTATTTGGGGGGGGGGGGGGGTCAAGCGCCCCCCCCCCCCCCCATGACCCCCCACCAGTACGCCAGTGATATAAGTGGTAAAATAGTTTTCAACTATTAAGAAACAAGCTCATTTTAATTGATAATACAAAATGAAACTGATATTTCTGGTCATCGGTTGTTTTTTTCATTGTCACGAGGAATCACGAATCATGTTACTCTACATAATGTCTCCCAAAAAGGTTTATTAATATGATTTGGTATATTTTGTACATTGAAATTATAAATTCGAAATTCTGTTGCCTTTTTTTACTCTCACAGAAAGGTAGAAAAGTTCCCAAGATATACCTAAAAAGATTTACATTACATAAGCTTTAAAACTGAAAATCTAGTTCTAGAATTGCATTACCGAAAGGGGGAAGCTGTGTCGGAAGTACTCGAACATAAACTGTTTCATCAAACTTCCATGCGCCATTGACTGCCATTCCGGTCGCGGTACAGGTGAACGAAGTGGCGTCGGCAATTGCTGAGAGACTTGCTGACATTGTGACTCGCGTGTCGAAAGTGCCATCCTCTCGTTCTGTGTAAACAACTTGTGTGTCGTTGATGACTCTGCCGGTTGCACCCTCCGACCACGTGATGTCGGTCACCTTCGGTTTGGCGCCACTTACAGAACAGTCCAGCGTGAACGATTTTAAATCAGCGGTTACATTATGTGTACACTTCGCACAATTTTGATCTCCCTGGTCTGCCATACATCTGCCACATTGCGCTATCTCGACGTAGGGTTCTTCAGAGAGGGCTTTTGAATAATGAAAGTAAAGATTATATTGTAAAATACTATATAATTAAAATAAATTTACCCAACACTTTTTAATTTTTAGTTATAATAATAACCACCATATTCATAATAATTGTGAACCAAGGGAAACCTACCCCAATACCAATTAAAACAAATAAGTAGTCAAGAGCGACCGATTATGAGCTACGCTTAAGTTGTATGTGCACTATCGGCCATATATCTGGCAAGATTTTTCTACATTGAGAGTGCCTAACATGAGCATTCTGTATTGCGCTGTTCAAGAGTTATATTCCGCCAGTTTACCATAACATTAGGAAAACCAACATGTACTCAAATTCATAGCAGTAGCAACACAGTAGTCCGGACTGAAATTAAGAACCATTAATTACCCATAATCGATCCCTTATGCCAATGATTATAATTACCCATCTACCATGAATTATCTAGCGAATCCAGCCATTATTCAAGGGCTGTTTCGCTACAGTATATTCGTTTTATTACTTATGATATGGCGTTATATAACAACCGAGGTTGTGAAATATCATGTATGCGAGCGAGCGGAGCGAGCTTGAACATTTTAGCAATTTCACATCGGCAAATCCCAAAATCCCGGAACAATGAGGGAGAAAAGAGGGGAAAGGAATAAATGAAAAAAGGGACCCATGTCTAAGGATTTTAAAAATGAAAACGGGACCCATGTCTAAGGATCTTTCTTGTAAAAGTCACCCTTCCCAGCGGCACATCCCCGTATACCCAATATACGTGAGTACCCCCCCCCCCCCCGCCCCCGGGGTGCGTTAGTGCGTCATCATCGTCATGATCTTAACCAGAAGAGGTTATGATTGATTCGTGAAGAAAAACAAAAATGCACCCCCAAAATAATATTCGCAAAGTGACATATTCAGTTCAAACAGTGCATCAAAAGCATTATTTTATGACAAAACATGAACATTGTATTCCAGACGTATACAAGACCGATTCCCGAGGGAGCGAAACGATAACCGAGAGGGGGAAGGGTGATGGGAGGGTGTGATGGTAGGTGGGTGCACGGTAAATGTGCTTTTGCAATGTTTTAATTGAAATTATGCAATCTGGTGCATACTTGGGAAGGAAATTTGACTTGACATGAAGTAAGATCTGAGTTTTCTTGTCTAAAGAAATACTCTTTTCTTTCAATCACTTTTATCGAATTAGATAAAAGCCATGATTTGAATTTATTTGGGGGGGGGGGGGGGGGGTCAAGCGCCCCCCCCCCCATGACCCCCCACCAGTACGCCAGTGATATAAGTGGTAAAATAGTTTTCAACTATTAAGAAACAAGCTCATTTTAATTGATAATACAAAATGAAACTGATATTTCTGGTCATTGGTTGTTTTTTTCATTGTCACGAGGAATCACGAATCATGTTACTCTACATAATGTCTCCCAAAAAGGTTTATTAATATGATTTGGTATATTTTGTACATTGAAATTATAAATTCGAAATTCTGGTGCCTTTTTTACTCTCACAGAAAGGTAGAAAAGTTCCCAAGATATACCTAAAAAGATTTACATTACATAAGCTTTAAAACTGAAAATCTAGTTCTAGAATTGCATTACCGAAAGGGGGAAGCTGTGTCGGAAGTACTCGAACATAAACTGTTTCATCAAACTTCCATGCGCCATTGACTGCCATTCCGGTCGCGGTACAGGTGAACGAAGTGGCGTCGGCAATTGCTGAGAGACTTGCTGACATTGTGACTCGCGTGTCGAAAGTGCCATCCTCTCGTTCTCTGTAAACAACTTGTGTGTCGTTGATGACTCTGCCGGTTGCACCCTCCGACCACGTGATGTCGGTCACCTTCGGTTTGGCGCCACTTACAGAACAGTCCAGCGTGAACGATTTTAAATCAGCGGTTACATTATGTGTACACTTCGCACAATTTTGATCTCCCTGGTCTGCCATACATCTGCCACATTGCGCTATCTCGACGTAGGGTTCTTCAGGGAGGGCTTTTGAATAATGAAAGTAAAGATTATATTGTAAAATACTATATAATTAAAATAAATTTACCCAACACTTTTTAATTTTTAGTTATAATAATAACCACCATATTCATAATAATTGTGAACCAAGGGAAACCTACCCCAATACCAATTAAAACAAATAAGTAGTCAAGAGCGACCGATTATGAGCTACGCTTAAGTTGTATGTGCACTATCGGCCATATATCTGGCAAGATTTTTCTACATTGAGAGTGCCTAACATGAGCATTCTGTATTGCGCTGTTCAAGAGTTATATTCCGCCAGTTTACCATAACATTAGGAAAACCAACATGTACTCAAATTCATAGCAGTAGCAACACAGTAGTCCGGACTGAAATGACAGAAATTACCAGTGTACCGTTTTTACCTTCTTACACCTGTGGAATTTCAATAGACCATGGTTGATATACGTATTGTTGTTATGTATGACCCATTATACTTCTGCTTTAGTATCAGGATAAAAGGGTAGCTTGACATTCCGGTCATTTGACCAAACACCTGTAAAATTATGTCCTAGCTGATCCAGGACGCAAAATTACTGGTGACACTTTGCCTGGATGCCTTTCCGCAGATTTTGAATTGATGATGAAAAAAAAAGGGATGGCCAAATGTCATAGGTGCGACATTGTTTGAATAGTTCCTGGCATTAATATCTGCCCTTTAAGGTTGTGCCACTGATGTGAGTTCGGGCTAATATGACTGGGTGCGTACCATATACCGTCATAACCGTGCTGTTCTGAACCTGCGTCCCATCCATTCTCCACACTTTGCAAGTGTAGTTCGCACCGTCGAGTACCTCGATGTCTCTGACGTGCAGCTGGTAGTTATCTTTCCAGGAGAAACGACTGTTGCTTCCTATGACCTCATATACATCATCAGCGTACCTGAGGACTGTTTCAACTGCCGCTGGTTGACGGGAATTATCGATCTTGTTCCAGAGGACTTTGCTTGCGGTCCCAGTGAAGTCACATGGTAGGTATTCACTGGAGCCCTTCCAAGTGGTGATATTCGGTTTGGTGTAGGCAACAACATTTTGTGGATCTGTGCAAAAAATACATGTAGGCCTACATCACAATCATCATAATCGGGTGATAGTTAAACTAAAGCCAGGACAATTGAGATTCCGTCCTAACGAAAAAGCTACATCCTGGACTCACTTATTTGCAACACCTGATACTGACCCGCCTCGTCCAGTTTGCTGAACCATCATCCACTTAGTGATATCGGGTAGGTGAACATGGTGAAGAAGGCAACAACATGTATCGGTTCTGTGCATAGAAGTACATGTATGAATTATCAAACACCCCTCAATTTTATACATCTTAACATTTCCTCTTCTTGGTCCAGTATCTGGTGTAGGCAATTGTCTGGATCTGTATGCCAATCATGCAGTCATAATTATTAATATTATAAGCATCATCGCTATGAATTCATCATCACCTAATAATGGTCATAAATGCCATCAAATTCATAAAAGCCGGGCAGAAATTGTTTGTCGAGTGATGATGGGGGAGGGGGCGACTTTCGTCCCTTTTTAAAAATTCTTCCCGATTTTCTCATCGAGAAGTAAAACAAAACTACATCTTCACTGCCCAAATATTAAGTCCAGGTTGTCTTTGCCCGAATTTTTAAATTTTATTTAATTGTATTTTTTTTGTCTGCCAATCCTTTTGTATACACAATCAGGACATCATCAAGATAATATCACTTTCAACTGTTTCTGTACTACCAAACTATGGAACTCTTAGAGGTGTGAATATCTCTTTTCCTCGACAACATTTTTACCAAACATCATTTACCAGGGTAAATATAAAAACAAGATAGAAGAAGGAGGATAATGTCTTATGTGGCGATAACTTGTGTCCAAAATTAAAACTGGCGTTTGGAATTCCTTTTTCATTTCGTTGAGCGGGTTAGATTTTTTTTTTGTGTGGGGGTGGGGGGGGGGGGGGGGTAGACATGTTTTTGTATTAGCTCACCAAGTACTCGAACTTCCGTTTGATTCCTGATGTCGTAACCGTTATAGTTTGACACTCTGCAGATATACGTCCCTCCATCTGACTCCACCAAATCGTTAAACATTAGAGAGTAGGTACTGCTGATACCGAAACGTGTTCCGTCTATGCCTTCGCCGTATGACACAACCCCTTTATACCATATTACAATTGTCTGCGACAGATCTGATTGTGAAGAATCATAGAGAATGACACAGATAATTAGTGATATGAATATAAAAAACATAGTTCAGCAGTTAGCAAGCACTACAAGTAATTGTTTATATCACATATCGTCTGAAATAATTTGATCATGCATTCTTATTCTCGAACAGTATATGAATATAATGACGTTGCGGGGAAAAGTTGAGGGAGATGGGGGAGAAGTTGGGTGAGTTGGGTGAGTTGGAGGAAAGTTTGATCTTAAATAATTTCAAAATGTGATGAAATAATTGATAACGTAGTGTTTCTGTTCATTGCATTACTGTACATACCTCCTTTATACCAGATGACCAGCAGAGGTGTTCCTAGGAAGTCGCAAGCAATGTTGGGGTTGGTCTGTCCGAGCCAAAGGGTCGCTGTTGGTGGGGTCCAGACTACATCATCTGGTACTGTCGTGCACTGTGCTCCAACTTGAGTGGCATATATAAGGACGGTAGGAGTTACATAGCTTTATTACATAATATACAATATATGCGGAATGTACATGTATATTCAAAATTTAAAATAAAAAGTAATACATACTTGGGCGTACGAGCAATTTGTTCAAGGGGGCTGACTCTGCTGTCCGAATGCCATCTTTCCCATATTTCACCTGGCACAAAAAAGAAGTTCTCGCCACTAAGCTGCTCGAACATTATCCAATTTTAACGATTTCCAGAATCTGTAACGATTTTGCCCGAATATAGCCTGAATTAATCTGAATATGATATGATTTTTCCCGAATTGTTGTACAATTTGCCCGAATATGATAGGAGTATTTCTTAAATTCCTATATTTTTTTTTTTCATAATTATGTATGTGACATGAGACACGTATAAATACAATAGTAAATTCTTAATTGCAAAGTGGTGTTCGCGCTGGCTATCTCAAGCATTGTCAAGTTAGAGTGGCACTGTGGGTGCGGTCCAGACAACACGAAACAAACTGCATACCGTATGGGGGAGGGGGGGGGGGGGGCGGCGGTGTCCCATTTTCTTCTTTGTATTTCTGCAGGGGCCTATCTACGGGGGACTGGGGGGGGGGGGGGGGGGTGGGGGTGCGTACTCCCCACTTCCCAGGTGCAACCCACCAAAAAAAAAATCCTGTTTGTATAAGAATTGATTATGTGAATTGATACTAAACAAATATTGTAAATACTTTTTGTAGTTCTGTAGCATTTGAATTATGGATTAACAATTAGGGGATCTTCGAATAAACAATTTTTAGATAGAATACTTACGTTACAGAAAAGACTTGCACGAATGATATCAAAGTCTGATTTTAGAGCTCATACTAAGCCACTCTTCAACAATTTTAAGTCCTGTCAGTATATGAAGTAATACATAACAATCTTGTTATTTTTCTATACAATTTTGTACTTTCAGAGCGTATTTGCAACACAACATTCCTTCTGTAATAGTAATGTTTATAAACATTCTCCGTATATAAGAAGCTTAATTATCGTGATGTTGTTTTGTTTGTTAAATAATGATTATAAATATGTTTCGGATGTGTATTAAGTAAAGTTCAGTAAAAAAAATAATTGAGAATACAGTTTCCCAACATCCCTATTAAGCCAGGAGTGATTTTGTTGACACCAATAGTGATTTGCTAACAAATTGAGACACACAACAGTGGAAACACTAGTAAGGTAATAATAGAGTAAGTTTAGCCAATCAATATACATGTACAATAATAGCATGGGGAGCACTTTAACAACTATATACAGGGCCGATCGGGTTCCCGTTTGCAATTAACTTATCCATTAAACGCTCAATTCAAAATCAAACTTTCAAATACAAAAATCAATTGTTTTGCAATTGAGTTGGGTTCAATATTGTAATAATAATAATAATAATAATAATATCCACTATTTATATAGCGCCTATCACGATTGATAATCATCTCTAAGCGCTTACAATTTTATTATTACCACGGTCATAGGATACAATGCAAACCAGCACACATTGTGAAACATGATCATACAGGCCCAACTACAAGCTTGCAATATTAGACTTAAGTGTAATTTGTATGAACATACAACAATAGGATCGCAATCTGTCCATAAATTATATAATTATATTCATAACACAATAAGCAATAAAAGGCATAACATGATTATCAAAAACCGTGGAGAACATTGAATGACCCTTTTTCTCTCTCTCTCTTTTTTTTATATCTCTAGGCCAAAAGATTTATAAGAAATCATAACTCGCTGTTTTGTGTATACAATGTATGATAAAAAAAAACTTCGTTTGTGGAGAACCATTTGGTACCGTGTTTAGTCTCATAAATTATTATGCTTTTCATGTATACAATGCATGTAAGTACGTGTGTGCGTATTGTACACATGTATTTATAATAGAGATAACATTTGAATTGTGAAATAAGATCCAAAGTTCAATCCGTTATTGCGACCTTGCTATTGAGACGATTGAACCTATTATAGTCTAGGCGATCGGTGCAAAAAAGGGCGAAAAACGCTCAGAAAATGATACAAGTATGAAACTTGGTACAGTTATACTTGAGCCTATACTGAATATTTTAAAAGGTGGAGCCAATGCATCCGGCCTGTTTCTTAGCAACGGTTGCTAAGAAACTTATTGACCCTAGCAACGAGCCTTTTAAGCATATCTTATTCATTTCCAAAAGCATGATGCTATGTGTTTTAGCATCAAAACTAACTAAAGACGTGCTATAATGTCATTTTAAGTGTCAATATTAATACAAAACAACATTTTTGTGTTGCTAGGCAACAGATAAACCATAACGACTGTATATTTTTTATCGTAATTGTCAATTTGTAAATGATTTTTCACGTCTCACTGCCTAAAACAGCTAACAGAGAAATATTTGGGTATATTTTCAACTGTTATGAAGGTTAATTGGTAAATAATATAAAAAAATCAGTTGCTTAGTAACATATTTACCATAGCAACAAGCTGTGTATACATGAAAACAATCACTTCACAGGTATCCATTTAACTTATACAATTTTCTTATCAATATATGCCTATGGCAAGGGTAATTAGTAAGGGTTATGGTATGATGCCCCACATCAAATTGAAACAATGTTGCTAGGCAATACATTCATGGAAGCAACCAGCTATTTTGGGACAGATGGATTGTCTTAACAATACATGTTCTCACCATGAAGTCGTAAGTCATTGATCATAGTTTCAGGCATTGTCGCAATCTCCTGTGCATGTGCAATACACAGTGCATTTTAAGAGCGCTCGTACACATTTGCAGTCTCTACACCTGCTCCTGCATTGACACTTCAGCAGCTCTGGGCAGGATGCGCTTGCTTCAGGTAAGTTTGTCCACAGGGGTCTCCACTGTTCTGGGCAAGTCCATCCCCACTCAGAAGGGGAGGGCATCTGGCGATATGGCATAGTAGTACGTCCCCAATGGTGCCCACCTTGCAATGCTGCCCTTCTGATATGTTGCTGTAATGCAGCTTTGGTAGGGGAAGCGCTGACATCTGACGCCCTTTTCGTGTGAATAGAAGTTTTCTGACTTCGTTGATGGAGGTACATGTTGCTGTCTTATCATAGAGAAGGATGGTGAAGTACTCTAGGGCAGTCTCAGTCTCTTCCGATATCTGATCTGGTGCACAGTGCAGCTCATACAGGGCTCCAGTGAGTTCATCATGTGTCTCCCACATTTTCCATGCAGTCTTCTTTCCAACTTGGGCAAACTGGGAAACAGTGTCGCAGCCCGTGAAAGCATGAAACACAGGAAGAACCAACGACTTTTGTGGGCCAAGGGAGGCACTTATCTCATGAGCCGGGATGTAGTGAGGGTGTCTGGCTATTCTTCACACAGTCCTCGAAACTGAAGCCAGCCAGCGCGCGATGCTGGAAATTTTCTCGGTGCCGATTTAGGGATCACATTTAGGGATCACAACAGTCGGTAATTATTATACAGTACACGATACCATATCACGCATGTGCCATGTACTATGACGTGTGCATGTGTGTACGTACATGTATGTATGTGTATGTAATACACCCCGTGTTATTCAACCTCCATAGTACAAGTTATTTTAATGAAATCAACGACTTCTTCACAATTTTTCATACAGTCTTCGAGTAGGTTTATATTGACTTTTTGATTCTTCATACACTCCTCGAAAGTCTTCAAACAGTCATCGTAATATACTATACGTTAAGATTGACTTATTAATTCTTCACACACTCCTCGAAACTCTTCACACAGTCCTCGTAATATACTATGTAGGTTAAGATTGACTTTTTAATTCTTCACTCAGTCCTCGAAACTCTTCATCTAGTCATCGTAATATACTATGTACGTTAAGATTGACTTTTTAATTCTTCACACACTCCTCGAAACTCTTCACACAGTCCTCGTAATATACTATGTAGGTTAAGATTGACTTTTTAATTCTTCACACACTCCTCGAAACTCTTCACACAGTCCTCGTAATATACTATGTAGGTTAAGATTGACTTTTTAATTCTTCACACACTCCTCGAAACTCTTCACACAGTCCTCGTCATATACTATATAGGTTAAGATTGACTTTTTAATTCTTCACACACTCCTCGAAACTCTTCAAACAGTCATCGTAATAGGCCTATAATATAGCTTAAGATTGACTTTTTAATTCTTCACACACTCCTCGAAACTCTTCAAACAGTCATCGTAATAGGCCTATAATATAGCTTAAGATTGACTTTTTAATTCTTCACACACTCCTCGAAACTCTTCACACAGTCCTCGTAATATACTATGTAGGTTAAGATTGACTTTTTAATTCTTCACTCAGTCCTCGAAACTCTTCATCTAGTCATCGTAATATACTATGTACGTTAAGATTGACTTTTTAATTCTTCACACACTCCTCGAAACTCTTCACACAGTCCTCGTAATATACTATGTAGGTTAAGATTGACTTTTTAATTCTTCACACACTCCTCGAAACTCTTCAAACAGTCATCGTAATAGGCCTATAATATAGCTTAAGATTGACTTTTTAATTCTTCACACACTCCTCGAAACTCTTCACACAGTCCTCGTAATATACTATATAGGTTAAGATTGACTTTTTAATTCTTCACTCAGTCCTCGAAACTCTTCATCTAGTCATCGTAATATACTATGTACGTTAAGATTGACTTTTTAATTCTTCACACACTCCTCGAAACTCTTCACACAGTCCTCGTAATATACTATGTAGGTTAAGATTGACTTTTTAATTCTTCACACACTCCTCGAAACTCTTCACACAGTCCTCGTAATATACTATGTAGGTTAAGATTGACTTTTTAATTCTTCACACACTCCTCGAAACTCTTCACACAGTCCTCGTCATATACTATATAGGTTAAGATTGACTTTTTAATTCTTCACACACTCCTCGAAACTCTTCACACAGTCCTCGTAATATACTATGTAGGTTAAGATTGACTTTTTAATTCTTCACACACTCCTCAAAACTCTTCACACAGTCATCGTAATGTAAACTGTAGGTTAAGATTGACTTTTTAATTCTTCACACACTCCTCGAAACTCTTCACACAGTCCTCTTAATATACTATGTAGGTTAAGATTGACTTTTTAATTCTTCACACAGTCCTCAAAACTCTTCACACAGTCATCGTAATATACTATGTAGGTTATGATTGACTTTTTAATTCTTCACACACTCCTCGAAACTCTTCACACAGTCATCGTAATATACTATGTAGGTTATGATTGACTTTTTAATTCTTCACACACTCCTCGAAACTCTTCACACAGTCCTCGTAATATACTTTGTAGGTTAAGATTGACTTTTTAATTCTTCACACACTCCTCGAAACTCTTCACACAGTCCTCGTAATATACTATGTAGGTTAAGATTGACTTTTTAATTCTTCACACAGTCCTCGAAACTCTTCACACAGTCCTCGTAATATACTATGTAGATTAAGATTGACTTTTTAATTCTTCACACAGTCCTCGTAATATACTATGTAGGTTAAGATTGACTTTTTAATTCTTCACACACTCCTCGAAACTCTTCACACAGTCCTCGTAATATACTATGTAGGTTAAGATTGACTTTTTAATTCTTCACACAGTCCTCGAAACTCTTCACACAGTCCTCGTAATATACTATGTAGATTAAGATTGACTTTTTAATTCTTCACACAGTCCTCGTAATATACTATGTAGGTTTAGATTGACTTTTTAGTTCTTCACACAGTCCTCGAAACTCTTCACACAGTCCTCGTAATATACTATGTAGGTTTAGATTGACTTTTTAATTCTTCACACAGTCCTCGAAACTCTTCACACAGTCCTCGTAATATACTATGTAGGTTTAGATTGACTTTTAATTCTTCACACAGTCCTCGAACTCTCACACAGTCCTCGTAATATACTATGTAGGTTAAGATTGACTTTTAATTCTTCACACACTCCTCGAAACTATTCACACAGTCCTCGTATATACTATGTAGGTTTAGATTGACTTTTTAATTCTTCACAGTCCTCGAAACTCTTCACACAGTCCTCGTAATATACTATGTAGGTTAAGATTGACTTTTAATTCTTCATACACTCCTCGAAACTCTTCACACAGTCATCGTCATATACTATATAGGTTAAGATTGACTTTTAATTATTCACACACTCCTAGAAACTCTTGACACAGTCATCGTTATACGTATACTATAGGTAATTCTTCACCAGTCCTCAAAACTCTTCAACCATTCATCAGATGCATGGAGTAGCCATGGGGATAGAGGATGGGGAGTTGGGAGGGGCTAGCTCAATGAGGCTCTACTACATTATATCAAGAGAAACAATTGATTTGCGTAGCTAAGGGGGGGGGGGGGGGGGAGGGGGCTTGCCTTATGACGCTCTATATTAAATAAAGAGAAAACTTAGATTCCGATTGGCGTAGCTAAGTGGGAAAATGATGTGGGGAGCGAGGGCTTGATTAATAAAATAAAAACAAAATTTCTGATTAGCGTAGCCAAAGGGGAGGGGAGAGGATGGAGGTGGGGGGGGGGGGGGGGAGGGGGGGGGGGTTGTTGTTTAATAAGGCTCTATATTAAATAAAGAGAAAACTATAATTCAGATTGGCGTAGCTAAGGGGGGGGGGGGGGTTAGTAATGAAATTAAAAAGCAAAACAAACAACAATTTCTGATTGGCGTAGTCGGGGGGGGGGGGGGGGGAGTGGGGCGGGGGAAGGGCTTGCTAAATAATGTCTCTATATATATTAAATAAAGATAAAACAAAACTATATTTTCAGATGGAGTAGCAACGGGAAAGAGAATGGGGAGGTGGAGGGGGCTAGCTCATTGAGGCTCTTCTATATAGATCAAGAAATAAATGATTGGCGTAGCCAGGGGGGGGGGGGGGCTTGCATTATATAGATGAGGGGGGGGGGGGGGCTTGCATTATACATTTTTTTTGTTAAACAAAAAGAAAACAAAACTATAATTGTGGCCTAGCCAAGCAAGTGGGAATTAGATGGGGGGGTTGGGGCGGGTGCTTGTTAAAAGAAGGGAGGAAAGGGGGTAGGGCTTGCTTGATAACTTGAGCAGCTTGTATTGAGGCCCCAATAAATAGACATTTACAATAAAATACGACAAGCTATATCAGTAACATTATATATCACAATGATCACAATCATACGCATTCACACATGATAGGAAAGAAAGAGGGATAAAGGGGATAAATCTAGTTAGTCATGGATGACAGCTCATGAAACGCCAGGCGTTTGAATAGGTTTGAAATGAGTAAGAGTGGTGCGAGATTTGAGTTCTTTACTAATAGAATTCCATTCATTTACACCAGTGAAACTAATAGAATGGGTTCTGATTGTTAAGTGAGTAACGAGTTTGCGTAAATTTTGATAATTCCTAGTGGGATAGGTATGAATCAAATGATTGGTTTTAAACATAAATTATTATTAAATATTTCTGGAAGAATTCCACTGTCTAATTTAAACATAAAAATAAGAATATTGAGTTTCACAAGATAAGGCAATGGAAGAGTTTTCAATAGTACAACAATAGGAAGGAAAGTGTGGTAAGATGATTGCTTTATAGATATAAATCAATAACCTAGAAGTAAACATATTTTCAATTCATACAATACTCAAATATTTCTGGATAATTTAGATGAAATATTCATTATGATATATCCTATTTAATGATTCATGAATAATGATACCTAGACAAATTAATTGTCTCAGTTCTTTCTATAATAGTATTATTAATTGTTATTGGATTTATATCATGCGGATTTTTTTATTCTTAGAACGAAATATAATATACTTAGTCTTAGTGAAATTTAAAAACAACTTATTACTTTTAAACCAATTATTATAGTTATTGATTCATAGTAGATATTAATAATGATACATCATTATTTGAATATAATACAACTGTATCGTCAGCAAAGAGTGAACATTTTAACAATTATAAGCATTTTAAGCTTCTCTAGTTATTGATTCATAGTAGATATTAATAATGATACATGATTATTTGAATATAATACAACTGTATCGTCAGCAAAGAGTGAACATTTTAACAATTTAAAGGAATTTAAGACATCCTTTACATAAATTTAAAAATAAGAGAGGTCCTAGTATATACAGAACCTTGAGGTACCCCAATATCTACATTTGCATACTAGTATTCTGATTCGACACCATCTACCACATCATATTGATTTCTATTTAACAAATAACTTCGGAACCACTGTAACGGTAAACCCCTAAGTCTATACAATTGTAATTTTTAAAGAAGAATATGGTGGTCGATGGTGTCAAACGCCTTTGATAGATCCATAAAAACCCCAAAACAAACATTTCCCTTGTCCATATTTTGTAAGATATTGTCAGTAAAAATTAATTACGCTTAGAGAGGAAGGATGATTTTTACGGAATCCAAATTGTTCAGGAATTAGTATACGATTTTTAGTCAAAAAATCATAAAGTCTGTCATACATTAACCTTTCTAATAACTTAGACAAAATTGGAAGGAATGCAAAAGGTCTATAATTTACAATATTTTCTGGGTTTAATAATCTTGTTTAACCAGAGGAATAATTTGTGCTATCTTTAATTTGTCAGGAACAATACAAGAGCTTATAGTGACTTATTCAAAATATCACATAATGGGTGTACAAAATAATGAATACATTCTTTTACTACTCGAGGTGAAATATCATCATGTAGGTCCACGAGCCTGAGATATGTATGTTACACAGAAAAAAACAATGAGTTTGGATGCAACAAGTAATCAACAAATGAATTACTCGAGCTTGAGAATGAATTCAACAGATGTTTTCACACATTTACAAAATAAGAATTAAAGTATTTTACTATATCACATCTTGAATTTAATTTTAAATCGCCAAAATACATATTTTTAGGAAGCACATTATTTCTTTTATTACCAAGAATATCATTTATTTGACTCCAAGTTTTCTTCATATCACCTTGCATTGCTATGAATATATTTTTTTAATGATATTCTATTTTAGAACATTGTATACTATTTGTAAGTATATGTTTATATTCTGTATACTGTGTTTATGACATTTGGAATACTTGGTGTTTTCAATTGCTTTTTGTAAAATTTATTTTTACGCTTTATAGATTGAAATATGGCTTTTGTAATCCATGGATTCTTAATCTTACCTTTTTTCTTATTCTTAATTTTGTTTAGAGGGAAACATTTATTGTATATACTAAAGAATTTAACAAGAAATATATCATAACAAGGGTTTGTGTCATCACAACTATGAATACTAGACCAATCAGTTGAAATCATATTGGATTAAGTAATAGCACGTTTGTGTAAGTTCTGTTTATTCTGGGGTGTATTCACACTCTAAATAGTATGGTTTCTTGAAATACCAGGGGCGTAGACAACGGGGAGGGGGGGGGGGGATGAGGGGGATGCATCCCCCCAACCTCACAAGGTGGGGGGGGGGGGGATGACGTGTACAATCATCCCCCCCAGGTTTTAGGAAAATACATTTTGTTTGTGTGTTGTGTGTGTTTGAATGGTGTAGGTGCGTGTGTTTGTGTATGTGTATGTGAGTGGTATACAATGTATGAGCTAAGACTTGTTAATTCTAACATTCAACATCTAATTTATACATCCAAGTTTCCGCTGCGCGCTCTGCGCGCGAACAGATTATCTCAGTTTGTTATGTAACTTGTGTATGATCTGGGGTGAGAACTTTTTCTCTACCGGGCATGTAGTTCCCGTGTGCCTACATCGGCATTGCTCTGGCTGCTTGTGTGACGTGCACCAAATTGCACCATTTCAGGTATATAATGCAACATCTTAACTGTTATCCCCCTCCCAACCCCCCCCCCCCCCCCCCCCCCCCCCCCCCCCCCCCCCCCCCCATATGGCTATTCCCCAGCCCTCGGTCGCTTCGCTCCATCGGCACGCAGTCATGGCTGTAGGCTATGTTGTTGGATAATAGATAATGTGGCATATGGTTTATGTTGGACCTGTGTATGGAAATAAATGTTGGGGTACATATTTATCAGTGTGTCAATTATTTGTTTTCTTCGTGAAAAATATATTGAAAAATTCTGGTCGATCAAGTCATATCATGCTTACACAAATGCAGTCAATCTTACTCCCGAATTTCCTATCTAGGTATGCACCAGATTGCTCAATTTCAAGTCCAAAAATGCAAAAGCTCCTTACCAGTGGGAGGGAGTACACCCCCCTCCCACACCTTCCCTAAAATCATAACACGCTTCCCCAGATTTCCTTTCTAGGTATGCACCAGATTGCACAATTTCAAGTCCAAAAATGCAAAAGCTTCCTACGGTGGGAGGGGTGACACCCCCTCCCACACCTCCTCCACTCAGTCGCTTTGCTCCCTCGCATTATCCCACTCTCACCCGGCTCAAAGTTGGCAACCCTGTGAGTGTGGTTCGGCATGAGCCCCTGCACAAAAAAAAATCGTGAGCCCCCTTATGTCTTTGCCCAATTTTGCCCCAAATCCCTCGGTCTCGAAACATTTTGGCAGGACTTGGGTCTCGACCGGGGAAAAATTTCATCCCCCGCCAGGTGTAAGTACCTGTCTACGCCACTGTGAAATACTATGAATTTGAAAATGGTCAGAAAGATCATCATAAAGAATTCCAGAGTAATTTTGCATTTTTATTGTATTCGTAAAAATATTTTCTATCAAAGAAGCTCTATTAACTGAAATACGAGTTGATTTTTCTATCAAAGGTACATACAATATGAATACATCATATCCAAAAAATCATTTGTTTTTGTGTGAGTACCATAACTTAGTAAATTTATATTAAAGTCTCCTAAAAATATATATCTTCCTTTTCAAGTTCCAATATAAATCCATCATTTTTTCCCTAAAACAAGAAATATCAGTGTTTAGGGGACGATACATACATGCTACAATAACTGACTTACACAGCTAGCCACCTGATGTCGGGCCGATGTCGGAATTTGGTTGCCGGATGTCGGCATATCGCCGTTGGCTCGAGGTTAAAATGTCCGCCAGCCCAACATCGTCACGACGTCATTTTTGTGATATATTGGCATAAGGTCATTTTCCGACAATGGCCCAACATCATGTCATGAGATGATGTTGGGCCATTGTCGGAAAATGACGTTATGCCAATATATCACAAAAATGACGTCGTGACGATGTTGGGCTGGCGGACATTTTAACCTCGAGCCAACGGCGATATGCCGACATCCGGCAACCAAATTCCGACATCGGCCCGACATCAGGTGGCTAGCTGGGTACTATTACGTTGTGAATACCGCTATCTATAAGTAACCAGTATTATAATTATCATTATTCAGTTTAAATTCAACAAATTCTACTCGTAGTGCAAGACAAATCATTTCGCACAGTATATCACTATTTACATTATAAAGAAACACCACCGACTATTTTATTCTGTTCTACATACATGAGCGAGTGAATAGTTGGAAATATTGTACATATTTATATTTGTATTTGAATTAAATCAAGTCTCCGATATAGCCCCTATGTCAACATTAAATACAAGGGATGAAATTAAAGTTCTAAATTGATCAAAGTGTTTGTGAAGACTTCTCGCATTTAAATAAAATAAAGAAAGGTGTTGTGGTTCATAGTTGTTGTATTTCTCATCAAAATCTTCACTAAACATAATTATATTGGCATGTATTATTCGAGTAAAAATGATCTTGTACAGCAAACGGGTCTTCATTACTCTCAGGTAAGTTTTGGAATTAACAGTAAAAGGATTTATTTTTAAGGATTGAAATCTGTTCAGATATATTTGTTTATAAATTATTTTTTCTATATAACCGGTACCTAGCAAGCAAAGCCCCCCCCCCCACCCCCCACCCCCTCCCCCAGTGTCTTCCCCCGTGGCTACGCCAATAAGAAATGAGATTTTTTCACTTTATTTATATAGAACCTATACCGTATAGCAATCAAAAATTATAGTTTGTTTTTCTTTGTATTTTATAAAGCAAGTCCCCACCCCGGCCACCCCCCCCCCCTTCCCGGGTGGTTTAAATCTGAAATTAAAGGTCGTATGGTACAATACAAACCAATCTAGAATTATATGTTTTCTCTGTTTTTAATATAGAGCTTTATAAAGCAAGCCCCCCCCCCCCCCCAATTGTGTTCCCCCTTGGCTACGGTAATCTGAAATTATATTTTTCTCTTTATTGAACAAGCCCCCCCCCCCCCCCCCACCCGTGGCTATGCCAATCTGAAATTATAGGTTTTTTTTCTTTGTATTTTATAAAGCAAGTCCCCACCCCGGCCACCCCCCCCCCCCCCTTCCCGGGTGGTTTAAATCTGAAATTAAAGGTCGTATGGTACAATACAAACCAATCTAGAATGTTAGTTTTCTCTGTTTTTAATATAGAGCTTTAAAAAGCAAGCCCCCCCCAACTTTCGTCCCCTTAGCCGCCTATGCTAATATGAAATTATATAGTTTTCTCTTTATTGAACAAGTCCCCCCCCCCCCCCTCCCCTTCCCTTGGTACGTCAATCAAAAATAATTGTTCAAGATATCAAGCAAGCCCCAACCCCCCACCCCCTTCCCTCCCTTGGCTACGCCAATCAAAAATCATAGTTTGTTTTTCTTTTGATTTAATTAACAAGACCCCCCCCCCCCATCCTCTTCCCACTTGGCTAGCTGGCTACGCCAAAATTATAGTTTTGTTTTCTGTTTGTTTAACAAGAGCGTGTATAAGGCAAGCCCCCCCCCCCTTCCTCCCTTAGCTACGCAAATAATTTCTTTCTCTTGATCTAATGTAGTAAAGACTCATTGAGCTAGCCCCTCCCACCTCCCCATCATCTATCCCCGTGGCTACTCCATCTGATGAATGGTTGATTAGTTTCGAGGACTGGGTGAACAATTAAAAAGTCAACCTTAACCTACATAGTATATTACGAGGACTGTGTGAAGAGTTTCGAGGAGTGTGTGAAGAATTAAAAAGTCAATCTTAACCTACAGTATACATTACGATGACTGTGTGAAGAGTTTCGAGGACTGTGTGAAGAATTAAAAAGTCAATCTTAACCTACATAGTATATTACGAGGACTGTGTGAAGAGTTTCGAGGAGTGTGTGAAGAATTAAAAAGTCAATCTTAACCTACATAGTATTTTACGAGGACTGTGTGAAGAGTTTCGAGGAGTGTGTGAAGAATTAAAAAGTCAATCATAACCTACATAGTATATTACGAGGACTGTGTGAAGAGTTTCGAGGAGTGTGTGAAGAATTAAAAAGTCAATCATAACCTACATAGTATATTACGATGACGGTGTGAAGAGTTTCGAGGAGTGTGTGAAGAATTAAAAAGTCAATCTTAACCTACAAAGTATATTACGAGGACTGTGTGAAGAGTTTCGAGGACTGTGTGAAGAATTAAAAAGTCAATCTTAACCTATATAGAATATGACGATGACTGTGTGAAGAGTTTCTATGGGGTGTGTGAAGAATTAAAAAGTCAATCTTAAAGGGTACCACCACCCAAAAATAATATTCTTATTATAGAAAGGTAACATCTTTAGTAATCCATTCCTTCAACAAGTTTACAAAAATATATTTTCAGAACAAATATATAATTGGAAAACGCATCACCATTCTCAACCATGCGTTCATGCAGTCTGAATTGCGTAGACTACATGTGCGGAGAGCCAGAGCGCTCTGTGCAGAGCGAACGAATCATCCGGGATTCTATTGACGTACGCGTGAAAGCATTGGCGCACTCGCAAATGCTTGGCCCGTGTGGAACCAGGAAATAGCAGTGGTTCCGTAAGTGGTGGAAATTAATTGCTTTGTTTATGAATCACACAACCCTTTGCAAAATGTTGGGTATATATTTGATGTCACAAAACGGTACCAAAACATATAATAACGTGTTGTCCTTTGCCTGGTGGTCCCCTTTAAGCTATAGTATATTACGATGACTGTTTGAAGAGTTTCGAGGAGTGTGTGAAGAATTAAAAAGTCAATCATAACCTACATAGTATATTACGAGGACTGTGTGAAGAGTTTCGAGGAGTGTGTGAAGAATTAAAAAGTCAATCATAACCTACATAGTATATTACGAGGACTGTGTGAAGAGTTTCGAGGAGTGTGTGAAGAATTAAAAAGTCAATCTTAACCTACAAAGTATATTACGAGGACTGTGTGAAGAGTTTCGAGGAGTGTGTGAAGAATTAAAAAGTCAATCTTAACCTATATAGAATATGACGATGACTGTGTGAAGAGTTTCGATGGGGTGTGTGAAGAATTAAAAAGTCAATCTTAAGCTATAGTATATTACGATGACTGAAGAGTTTCGAGGAGTGTGTGAAGAATTAAAAAGTCAATCATAACCTACATAGTATATTAAGAGGACTGTGTAAAGAGTTTCGAGGAGTGTGTGAAGAATTAAAAAGTCAATCATAACCTACATAGTATATTACAATGACTGTGTGAAGAGTTTCGAGGAGTGTGTGAAGGATTAATAAGTCAATCATAACCTACATAGTATATTACGAGGACTGTGTGAAGAGTTTCGAGGAGTGTGTGAAGAATTAAAAAGTCAATCTTAACCTACAAAGTATATTACGAGGACTGTGTGAAGAGTTTCGAGGAGTGTGTGAAGAATTAAAAAGTCAATCTTAACCTATATAGAATATGACGATGACTGTGTGAAGAGTTTCGATGGGGTGTGTGAAGAATTAAAAAGTCAATCTTAAGCTATAGTATATTACGATGACTGTTTGAAGAGTTTCGAGGAGTGTGTGAAGAATTAAAAAGTCAATCATAACCTACATAGTATATTACGAGGACTGTGTAAAGAGTTTCGAGGAGTGTGTGAAGAATTAAAAAGTCAATCATAACCTACATAGTATATTACAATGACTGTGTGAAGAGTTTCGAGGAGTGTGTGAAGAATTAATAAGTCAATCATAACCTACCTAGTATATTACGAGGACTGTGTGAAGAGTTTTGAGGACTGTGTGAATAATTAAAAAGTCAATCATAACCTACATAGTATATTACAATGACTGTGTGAAGAGTTTCGAGGAGTGTGTGAAGAATTAATAAGTCAATCATAACCTACCTAGTATATTACGAGGACTGTGTGAAGAGTTTTGAGGACTGTGTGAATAATTAAAAAGTTAATCTTAACCTACATAGTATATTACGAGGACTGTGTGAAGAGTTTCGAGGAGTGTGTGAAGAATTAAAAAGTCAATCTTAACCTACATAGTATATTACGAGGACTGTGTGAAGAGTTTCGAGGAGTGTGTGAAGAATTAAAAAGTCAATCTTAACCTATATAGAATATGACGATGACTGTGTGAAGAGTTTCGATGGGGTGTGTGAAGAATTAAAAAGTCAATCTTAAGCTATAGTATAGGCCTATTACGATGACTGTTTGAAGAGTTTCGAGGAGTGTGTGAAGAATTAAAAAGTCAATCATACCTACATGGTATATTACGAGGACTGTGTGAAGAGTTTCGAGGAGTGTGTGAAGAATTAAAAAGTCAATCATAACCTACATAGTATATTACGAGGACTGTGTGAAGAGTTTCGAGGAGTGTGTGAAGAATTAAAAAGTCAATCTTAACCTATATAGAATATGACGATGACTGTGTGAAGAGTTTCGATGGGGTGTGTGAAGAATTAAAAAGTCAATCTTAAGCTATAGTATAGGCCTATTACAATGACTGTTTGAAGAGTTTCGAGGAGTGTGTGAAGAATTAAAAAGTCAATCATACCTACATGGTATATTACGAGGACTGTGTGAAGAGTTTCGAGGAGTGTGTGAAGAATTAAAAAGTCAATCATAACCTACATAGTATATTACGATGACTGTGTGAAGAGTTTCGAGGAGTGTGTGAAGAAATCATAACCTACATAGTATATTACGAGGACTGTGTGAAGAGTTTCGAGGAGTGTGTGAAGAATTAATAAGTCAATCTTAACGTATAGTATATTACGATGACTGTTTGAAGACTTTCGAGGAGTGTATGAAGAATCAAAAAGTCAATATAAACCTACTCGAAGACTGTATGAAAAATTGTGAAGAAGTCGTTGATTTCATTAAAATAACTTGTACTATGGAGGTTGAATAACACGGGGAGTATTACATACACAAACATACATGTACGTACACACATGCACACGTCATAGTACATGGCACATGCGTGATATTGGTATCGTGTACTGTATATTACCGACCGTTGTGATCCCTAAATCGGCACCGAGAAAATTTCCAGCATCGCGCGCTGGCTGGCTTCAGTTTCGAGGACTGTGTGAAGAATAGCCAGACCCATGTAGTGAAAGTTCTTGCCAGTTCTGAATGCGATCCAGACGTCTATCCTTCCTATCTACTGTACAGTTGCTACTGCTAACACAAGTACATCAGTATCTACTGTCCGAACAAGGATCTTGTGAAAGCCCTGTCTGACAGCATCGGCAACATGTACCATGATCCGGGAATCTGCTTCTTCATGGTTGCATGGAGAAATGCCGGATGTGTCTCGTGCAGGTATACAGAGAACATTATCTCCATTAGTGACAACTAGTGTGTTCTCTGATGATGCACTTGACATCAGTTCATCGTTCAGAAGTTTGAACAATTCTACCTTGTTGCTATTCAAACGAAGAAACTGCTGCCAGTTCTTTGGTACGGGGCTAGACACCTCAACACGCCTACGTTGACTAGAACCCATAGCACGCTTTTCTCTGGTCTGTGCCTTTAGACTGTTGTCAAAGTATTGGTCCCAGACCACATCTACTCGTTGAGCCTTCTTTTGCTCTCTTTCGATGTGTGGGAAAAACACATTTGCAGCGTAGTCGCCAGATGTCTTGCATCCTCCAGGTCGAAGAAAGTTCACAAGTACAGCACCATCCATGATGCTCACATCCGTCTCTGGCCTTGAATCACGTGGGGACTGGAGATGTTGTTCAAGACAGCCCATGAGATCTGACTTTTTCCCCAGGCGTAATTGTCCATAGGAAGAAAGGGATGGGGGAAATGGATGATTTTCATGACTGAAGAAATTGTCCAAATCACCATCTCTTGTCTGGCATGCAACATACAATCTTTCAAACAGAGATGATTCACTTTTGAGGAGATTGATACGTGTTACTGCTTTCTTTGACTTGTGTGTTTGTTCATTGAACAGTAGTACTTTGTTCCTAGTGATATTTGCTGTTATTGGCTTGATGTTGGCCCTGAGTCGCTCGTCCACAAATGTTCTGTACTGCTCTTCACCCATCGATTGTATTGTGGTGAGACACTCGATTGACTGCTTGTCAATGATGTCCTTTGAATCCAGTCTCAGAAGGTCTTGGCTTTCTTCCTCAAACGGACTCCCCATTCCCTCGAATACTCTGACTAGTGTATTCACATGTGTAGCAAATAACACCTGGGTAGCATCAGTTTGCTCATGGTGGTTTCGCTGACTGGCATTCTTTCTTTTCCCTTCCATGGACGTTGTCAAGAAATTTAGGGTAGTGAAAGTATAGACTACGAGAAATAGTCAGTCTATTTGAAATTATGTGTTAAAATGCGCACACCGTGAACACGACTTTGTGTTCAGGGTATAGAGTGGTGAAGTGTCATGTCATAAATGATGTCATAAACATTTTTTTTAGAATTTTCAAATTTGGACTTCATTTTCAGAAAGAGCATAACAAATAATGTCCAAATACTGAAAATCAAAGGAATGGGCAATCAGTGTTATAGTGCACTGGTTCATAAATTTATGAACCAGTGCACTGTAACACTGATTGCCCATTGAAGTAAAATTCATTCGGATGGGCATATCTCAGCCAGTACGTAACCTATTCCTTTGATTTTCAGTATTTACACATTATTTGAAATGCTCTTTCTGAAAATGAAGTCCAAAGTTGAAAAAAAGTGTTTTTATGACGTCATGGCTTCTGTACTCTATTATTGGTCTTTTCGGCAATCCTTCTTGCTTGATAAAGCACGTTGCTAGGCAACAATAATAGCTTTGGGAGGCAAGCTTATGATTGGCTGACGGAAAGTACCGAACGCGTAATCGGAACGCATAATTAAAGATTCGGGCACCGAATCGTAAGGGAACACTCTGCTTGGAGTACGGAAAATGCCGAATGAGAGTGTTAGGGCGTGAAACAAGTGGTTTTATCGCGAAGAGGGAGAACTAAAGAGAACGTCTGAGGTATAGCCTATATAGGAGGGTCGTTGGCGGCTGTATAGTAAACAAATATACCACGCACTGAGAGCCTCTAGTTGAAATTATGGATTCCGAGGTGACAGGAAAAGCACTATGTTCTGAGGGTCGTAGACCCGAAGAACATAGTGCTCTTTCTGTCACCGAGGAATCCATAATTTCACTAGTGGCTCGAAATAGTGCATGATATATTTGTTTTATATCCTTCGCATAATCATGATCATCGCAAAAACAAATGATTTCAATTCAATTAAAGAAAAATATAAAGAAAAACTAAACATTGATCATGGAACCATCACTGCACTGATTATGTTCTGTTTGTGACACTGACCCCCTTTGCGCAATAGTCCTAGCGCAGAGCGCGTATTGCGCTATCTTTCCATTCATGGTTACGCGCCTTAACAACTAATGCGCACCCAAATGCAAAAACGCGCGCATCAAAGTGAATAATTAACCTGCTTTACATACTACACACGTGTAATTATTGTATGGAGAAAATACATTACACATACAGCTAGTGCAGTGCACACCGCGCCCGATTGTTAAATGACGAATTAGTGTCACGACCACAGAAGGACAACGATGCACAATGTGCACCATTGTCGTAATTTTTAAATTCGAATACCGCTACGTTATACATGAAATGCATCTCTAGAATATTCTTTGGAACTTATTGATATTCACGGGTGAAAATATGCTGTATTTCTTTTTTTAAAACTCTTTGAGAAATCTCGTCGAGCATCTTTCGCAAGCTAAAACAAGACCTCTGCTCGCAGGGAAGTTTTATAACACGCATCTCTATGGGCTCAATATGATCACCCGGCGTCTATGACGTCATTCATGGAATAGCATTTACTATTCCATGAATGACGTCATGCATAGCACATTTTTCTCCATGGGCATTACTATGTTTGGTCACATGACGCTATGTAGACCAATCACTGAACAGGATTTCATTCATGTAGGATATAATGGAAACTATATGTAGTGTGTTATACACCGTGAAAGTTAAATTGCAAGAAACTGCATGTATAACCTAAGTGTTATAGTAAAGATTTTACCCTCGATCTCCGGGAAATTGACAGACGCTTTCTCGATTATTAAATGCTACACATCCAAGACCTGCACGCAGCACCGGGATATGTCATTCCAGAGATCGCCGCAGGTCGACTACGGGCCGAGTTCCGACTTCGCCATCGCAAGGGACGCGCGCGCCGTTCGTGATGGGTCTAGGAGACTCGCGGAGAGCATGGCTCTTTACCTAGAATGATGGACTTGTTATGTATTATTAATTTACAGTAGTTTGCTTTTGTTCGTTTGGTATTGTAGTACGTGTGTTTATTTTGATTTTCGTCTTCAGTTGCTAATCAATTTATTGTACATTTGTCAGTGGTTCATTATGAAAGGATTGGCATTATTTTGTTTGTGAATTTTGAAACCGCCAGTATTCTCTTTGTGTTGGCTAACACATTGAACATGTTCGGTTGTAAACGTTAACATGATTTAAGCGTTTTTGTGTTTTTCTTTTGTTTTTGTTTTTTTCTGTTTTTTTCTGTTTTTTTTGTTGGTTGGTGTTAACTTGGTAATACCAGTTAGAAGCAAAGTAGCTCCGTAGTTGTTTCTTTTCTTGTGTGATTGTATGACCTTAACACTGCCTTTATGGAATCGTTGATATAAATTGAAAGTAAGTTTATTTTGTTATTATTGATAAACGAAAGATTACAATTTATATCTTGGCTTGAATTATCATTTTGTAATGCGTATTTCGCGATCCTCAAATACTTGACAGACGTCTCAAATTCAGATATGACACGAACAGGTTCTGGCCCTGATACTGCCCAACGTAAAAGAGCGTCGGCATCCTGTGTCAGTCCAATGACTCCCCTTCATCCTTCATCACACCACTATTTTGCTCATGGCCATGATCGATGGCGATTAGGGGGAATTTTCTCTGAGACTTGGCCATGACGAACTTGCCGTGACGAAATTATTGGGCAACATCAGGATGGGTGCTGTCCAGGCTACACATATCTCTCACGTGAACTGACATCCAGCGGGCGTAATGGGTGTGGTTGAGACTGAAAAACCAAGGTGTCAATTTAGTCAGTGTATCTTTGTACAAATCAAAGTCACCAGTGCGTAATGAACGCACAAATGCCAGTGCAAGCAATTCCAATTCAAGGTTTGTGTACCAGTACAGGAACTGTGGACATTCAGTCTTCCGACGCGTGCACCACATGCTGAAACTCTCTGGAGGCCCACATACGTTGGTGGAGACATACGCATCATACGCCTTCTTCTGGAGAATGTACAGTGTACATGCAGTTACTTGATGGGCATGTCGCGTCCGAGTGACATGGGATGCCTTGAGAAAGGATTCTGCAATTCCAGGAGTGGCAAGTTCTGCCTCTTGAAGAGCTTCTACCCATCCACTCCCTTCAAGCCAATGACCCAGGACTTTGTAGGAAGTCATCTCTGTGTGGAGTCCACCGAGTAGGATTACAAATTTGTCCTCTCCATACTGTCTGTCCATAGACCATTGTAGTTGTTTCAGTTTTGCGAACAGAGGCTGATCGACACAAATCACTGGAATCTGACCAAGGTTGACATGTTGTACAGCTGCCTGAATAACATCAAAGCAGTGACGCAGCATAGATGGGGAGCTGGCCTCCTCAGCAAACAGAGGCAGCATGACATTGATCGATGGTAAAAGGTTGAATTCTGCCATTCGACTGGCATGATATGCTGCCCATGATACGTTATAATCGCAGGATGTTTGAACTCCATGTAGCTTCTCAAAATGACTCAGCCAGTCATATTCTTTTTCCATCTCTTTACTCAGATTATCACAGGAAGATGTTAGGTTATCAGAAGTAAGTGGAACATAGACATCACCTGATGGCAGATATGTGGCCTTTATGTTACTATAAGCCACGGGTAAGTCCATCACTTTCCTCTGCCCCTTCGATTGCGTTATTGAATGGATGAAACCACGGTCGTTATCACCACTCGTACTCTCTGAAGTAATATTCTGAAACAAGGACAAGCTTGTGCCGTGAAATGATCCAGTGGAGTTGACTGAGCTGGGATTGTGATCTATGTTATCAGCAGCAGCAGTGACGAACTGACCCTTCTGGAGCTGGGGAGGACAGACTGTGTCAATGATTCTTTTCCATTTGTATATATATGTTCGGCATTCTTGATTTTTTCTGTATTTTGTATATAATTCCAATATTTATTTAATGCATATTTTATAAGGGCTAGACAAACTAGCATTTTGTGCTATTACTAGTTCCTTTTTTACCAATAAGTTTTAATCTTTGTATTATATTGTCAATGTTTTTTGTTGTTGTTTCAATTGGTAAAAATAAATTTCCTTTCATTTCAAATGTTAAATCTGGTGATAATACTCGCAAACATTATTTCCCAATGATGAGAGTATATCCATGATTCGATCATATGAAGCTGACACACCAAGGGCATAGAGGCAATCGACCAACTGCCGTTCTCTTGTTATTGCATGGGCCTTAAGTCCCATATAGACGGGTAATGGGGTCTCCCGATCTTTGCCATGATAGACATGTTGTACTGTTCCATAGTCTCGGCGTCTTTTGATGCAGTTGAACACTAACAGCTGAGCGATGGTGAGCACTGGTTGACTGAGGTTCTTGCTGCATGTCTGATCTGTAATGTTTGACCCATTGATGAGCATGCTGACAAGTGACAGAAGTGACTGAGGCACGGATTCCACCTGACTGTTCTGGTCAAAGGACCCTGAGAATGTTACATTTTGTGTGAAGATGTCATGTCGGATCGAGTCTGCAATTTGAGTCATCATGACACTCTGTTAATCTCGATCAGTCTGGTAGCCTTGACGCAGGAGAGTGCCGACATCATCCTCGTAAACCATGAAAACATCTCGCCCTTCCTTGTAGGCTTTCACACCTGGGAGATGCCTGGGAATTCGGTCTTTGAGGTGCTTACTGTTTACTCGGGTGGGAACATCTACACCAAGCTGAATTAGTCTCTCATTGTAAAGCTTAGTAAGATCTTAGTAAGTTTGAAAACCTTGATGTCCTCATCTTGTCTCCTCTCCTCTATGTAGTATATCAGCTCCGCTAATGCGATACCGTTGCATGTTTCGTCACTTGATATACATGGAATTTGCGGGACCTTTCCACGTGCTCTGTTGTACAAATCGGTGAGACATCTGGCATGGTATTTTGCCTCAAGGGCGATAAGGTCTCCTGCACTATGCTGTTAACAGTTTGCATTGACTCTACCTCTGAAAATGTGTGAAGAGCAAAGCTGCAAATATTGAAAAACATTAATTTGTTTAGAAAAAATTGGTCTGCAGGCATCTTACATGTTAGTTGCTATGAAAAATAAGTTGCTTAGCAACCGTTGCTATGCTGTAAACAGTTTGCATTGGCTCCACCTCTGAAAATCCTTAGAATGATGAGACCTACATGTGTAGAAAATTTCATACTTGTATCATTTTCCGAGCAATTTTCGCACCAATCGCCTAGACTATTATGCAAGGGTAACAATACATTTTTAGAGAGAGCTTGATTCCGAAATGCGCTCAATCCACTTCATTAAAGGGGTAGTACAGTTTTGGTAAGGCTGAGCTTTAAAAGTAACCAAAACGTGCACAATAACAATACAAACTAATATTTATAAACTCCACCATGCTCGAAAGGTATGGAAAAATTACAAACGACTAAGTAAAAAGCCAGTTATCATTAAAAAGAGCCATTAAAACACAAGAGGGCGCTCTTTAAAAAAACATTGGTTGCAACCATTTGTCATACAAAATTATGCATGTGATGTTTTGTTGAAATAATGATCAAATAGAGAGATCATCAACAACTATTTAAAAACTTCTTTTGACATTTTTTGGAAAAAAGCATTTACATCGAATAAATCTGGGCCCCAGATTTATTCCGATCGGATATATTTATTGATATCTCAGCCGTTTCTGAACCGATTTTTATCAAATATTCTGTCATTAAAATTGTATGCTCTTTCAAATTGTACAGTCGGTATTTCATTATCTCACACAAAATTATTTCGTGCAGCGGCCTCTATACCAACATTGAACTACCCCTTTAACTTTTGAGAAAAGCGTGATTTTCTATATTAATGTATATGTAAATGTATAATATCAGTATCATATTGGAATAACACATTATTTGTTTTGATTGCGTATTTGGTATTAAGAAGAAATAATTTGTAACTACATGTAGCTACGTAGATGTAGCTACGTAGATTGATATGGTACTTATTTTGTTGACACAATTGTGAACAAATTGGATTAAATATTTACAGATTTATTTGTATTAGTGTACGCATCAAATATTTGTATTCCGTTTAACCTTTAATGCAAAAATCCTGCTGAAAACTGCTTATCTACTATAATAATGCCGGGTAATAAAATGAGAGTCAATATAGGGCCTAAATTTTCGATCCTAGCATAATCTTCTTCAGAGGCTATAAAGTGACGATTATACAAACACAACAACATATACAGTATATACACATATAGGTACATATGTTAACAACTAAGAAAGGGGGCGGAGACATGGAACAATGAAAATGCTGTGAGTGGCCAATTAGACTAGGCTGGGATTGGAGGAAATACACACAAAGAGGATGTTATGTAACAAGGAGCAAGGGGTTGGAGTGAGGGTCATAGAGGCTAAGAACATGAATGGTGAATGGAGGCGAGATGAAATGGCTTATAGTAAAGGAAACCAGAGTGGTCACAAAAGATGGAAGAGGGAGGTGTGAGGGGGGGGGGGGGGGAGGGGGGTTAACAAAGGGGAGCTTATGTGGATGAGGTGGGATTAATGAAGAGTGGTGGTAGGATGAAAAGGAATGCTGATGGGGATGTGGGAGGGGGATAAGAATGGGTGATGATCAATGGAAAGATGAAGAATGAACAAGAGAAAGAATGATGTACACAAATCAGACAATGCTTATGTACACAAATTGAAACCCTGTAGAAAAATGGAAAATGAGAGTGTTATGTGGGCTAATCATTAGTAAGCAAGATATATAAATGTACATGATATATAAATAAGTATGTTGGGATATAAACAATACATGAAAATAATTATTACATCACAAATAAATAAGTCTTATGAAACTAATGCAGCTGGCTGCCGATTAGAGTCCTGTGGGAAAACAGAAAGCGGGAGAAATGTAGATTAAACATAATTACAAAGTGGTGCATGTGATATATCAATAAACAGATGAGCATATACAATATGTACAACTATATACAATATCAAACTATAACGAATGATAATCTAATATGAAGAAAAGGTGAGATAATTGAAAACTATAGTTGAAGATCGAGCAATGCATGGATAAGGAGGGAGAATTAGCTCCTGCTAATAAATGAGAGGGAAGCCTGTGGGAAAACAAGAGAATAATCAATTTCAGTTAAACATACATGTGGGTGAACAAGGTGTAAATGTGATACAACAAAAACATGCGAGTATACAGGTTATAATACAAATCATACCAACATATATCATACCAATGTGCAAAGCTTAGTTATGTAAATACAACTATTTATCTTAAATGAAGCGTGGAGAGGAGGTAGATAATTAAAAAACATAACTAAGTATGGAGCAGTGTGATGGTAAATGCATGGAAATCTGTTGAGAAAAGATAATGGAAGCAAAACAAAACAAATCAAATATAGCAAGCATATTAGGAGAATGTGCAGGATGAAGCTAAACACTGCCTTTTTGAATGTTGAGGCCACGGGGTTGGATGGTGCAGAGACATCTCATCCAGTGTTTCTCCCTGCTGGAGCGTAGTGAATCTGGACGGTTACCTAGAGATTCTATGCCCTGTATAATCATGTCAGAAATGGAATGGTTAGGTAGGTTGAAATGATGGCCAACTGGGGTGTCGAGCTTGGATGTGTGGACGGCGTCTCTTGAGAGTGGTCTTGGTTTCACCTACATACTGGAGGCGGCAGACTCGGCAGGTGATCAGATAAACAACGTTGGTGGTGGTGCATGTGATGTTACCTGTGGTGTGAAAAGAGAAGTTGTTAGAGTGGCTGGTGAAACAATCGCCCTGGGAGAGATGAACCTTGCATATGACGCATCTGTCGGCTGTGCACTTAAAGGTGCCATGCTGCGTGGGAGAAGAATCGTTAATGAGAGAAGGGACTTCAGCACGAACGATGAGATCCTTGAGGTTTCGGGGGCGTCGGTAGGCTAGAATGGGATGGTCTGGGACAGCATGTTGGAGCCGGTCGGAGGTGTGGAGGATGTGGTGATTATCGTGGAGGATGGTAGGGAGGGGAGGTAAGTTGGGATGGAAGGTGGTCACAGCGGGTAACCTGTCAGTGGTGGTTTGGTTGGGAATCTTCTGTTTGAGGATATCAGATCTGAGGAGAGAACGAACTTTGTTAATGGCTTGTGTAACTGTTCTAGCACTGTGACCGCTAGATGTGAGATGTTCCTTGAGATTTCTGGCGTGAAGGGAAAAGTCAAAATCTTTGGAGCAGATATGGCGGAGTCGGAGAGCTTGGCTGTAAGCGATGTCGGTCTTGCAGTGACGGGGATGGCAACTAGAAGAATGCAGGTATTGGTGGGTGTCTGTCGGTTTGGTATAGAGATCTGTGGTGATATGGCCGTTTGTCTTCTTGACGGTGACATCGAGGAAGTGCGTCTCATCTGGGGAGAAGTCAGAAGTGAACTTGATGGTCCTGTGAAAGGAATTCATGTGGTCGATGAATGTGTGGAGGCTGTCTTCATCCCTGGTCCAGATGAAGAAGATGTTGTCAATGTAGCGCCACCAGGGGCCTATCTACGGGGGACTGGGGGGGGGGGGGGGGATGGGGGTGCGTACTCCCCACTTCCCAGGTGCAACCCACCAAAAAAAAAATCCTGTTTGTATAAGAATTGATTATGTGAATTGATACCAAACAAATATTGTAAATACTTTTTGTAGTTCTGTAGCATTTGAATTATGGATTAACAATTAGGGGATCTTCGAATAAACAATTTTTAGATAGAATATTACGTTACAGAAAAGACTTGCACGAATGATATCAAAGTCTGATTTTAGAGCTCATACTAAGCCACTCTTCAACAATTTTAAGTCCTGTCAGTATATGAATTAATACATAACAATCTTGATATTTTTCTATAAAATGTTGTACTTTCAGAGCGTATTTGCAACACAACATTCCCTCTGTAATAGTAATGTTTATAAGCATTCTCCGTGTATAAGAAGCTTAATTATCGTGATGTTGTTTTGTTTGTTAAATAATGATTATACATATGTTTCGGATGTGTATTAAGTAAAGTTCAGTCAAACATTTAATTAAGAATACAGTTTCCCAACATCCCTATTAAGCCAGGAGTGATTTTGTTGACACCAATAGTGATTTGCTAACAAATTGAGACACACAACAGTGGAAACACTAGTAAGGTAATAATAGAGTAAGTTTAGCCAATCAATATACATGTACAGTAATAGCATGGGAGCACTTTAACAACTATATACAGGGCCGACCGGGTTCCCGTTTGCAATGAACTTATCCATTAAACGCTCAATTCAAAATCAAACTTTCAAATACAAAAATAAATTGTTTTGCAATTGAGTTGGGTTCAATATTGTAATAATAATAATAATAATAATATCCACTATTTATATAGCGCCTATCACGATTGATAATCATCTCTAAGCGCTTTACAATTTTATTATTACCCCGGTCATAGGATACAATGCAATCCAGCACACATTGTGAAACATGATCATACAGGCCCAACTACAAGCTTGTAATAATTTAGACTTAAGTGTTAATTTGTATGAACATACAATAATGCAAAGGACAATAGGATCGCAACTGTCCATACATTATATAATTATATTCATAACACAATAAGCCAATAAAAGGCATAACATGATTATCAAAAACCGTGGAGAACATTGAATGGCTCTTTATCTCTCTCTCTCTGTCTTACATCTCTAGGCCAAAAGATTTATATTAGAAAACATAACTCGCTGTTTTGTTACAATGTATTATAAAAAAGACTTCGTTTGTGGAGAACCATTTTGTTATCGTGTTTAGCCTCATAAATATGCTTTTCATGTAGACAATGCATGTAAGTACGTGTGTGTGTGTTGTACACATGTATTTAGAATAGAGATAACATTTGAATTTAAGATCCAAAGTTCAATCCCGTTATTGCGACCTTGCTATGGAAACGATTGAACCTATGTTACAATACATTTGAAGGGACAGCTTGATTCCGAAATGCGCTCAATCCACATAGTACAGTTTTGGAACGTGCACAATAACATTACAAACTAATATTTATAAACTCCACCATGCTCGAAAGGTATGGAAAATTACAAACGACTAAGTAAAAAGCCAGTTATCATTAAAAAGAGCCATTAAAACACAAGAGGGCGCTCTTTAAAAAAAACATTGGTTGCAAACATTTGTCATACAAAATTATGCATGTGATGTTTTGTTGAAATAATGATCAAATAGAGAGATCATCAACAACTATTTAAAAACTTCTTTTGACATTTTTTGGAAAAAAGCATTTACATCGAATAAATCTGGGCCCCAGATTTATTCCGATCGGATATATTTATTGATATCTCAGCCGTTTCTGAACCGATTTTTATCAAATATTCTGTCATTAAATTTGTATGCTCTTTCAAATTGTACAGTCGGTATTTCATTATCTCACAAAAAATTATTTCGTGCAGCGGCCTCTATACCAACATTGAACTACCCCTTTAACTTTTGAGAAAAGCGTGATTTTATATATGAATGTATATGTAAATGTATAATATCAGTATCATATTGGAATAACACATTATTTGTTTTGATTGCGTATTTGGTATTAAGAAGAAATATTTGTAACTACATGTAGCTACGTAGATTGATATGGTACTTATTTTGTTGACACAATTGTGAACAAATTGGATTAAATATTTACAGATTTATTTGTATTAGTGTAAGCATCAAATATTTGTATTCCGTTTAACCTTTGATGCAAAAATACTGCTGAAAACTGCTTATCTACTATAATAATGCCGGGTAATAAAATGAGAGTCAATATAGGGCCTAAATTTTCGATCCTAGCAGAATCTTCTTCAGAGGCTATAAAGTGACGATTATACAAACAAAACAACATATACAGTATATACACATATAGGTACATATGTTAACAACTAAGAAAGGGGGCGGAGACATGGAACAATGAAAATGCTGTGAGTGGCCAATTAGACTAGGCTGGGATTGGAGGAAATACACACAAAGAGGATGTTATGTAACAAGGAGCAAGGGGTTGGAGTGAGGGACATAGAGGCTAAGAACATGAATGGTGAATGGAGGCGAGATGAAATGGCTTATAGTAAAGGAGACCAGAGTAGTCACAAAAGATGGAAGAGGGAGGTGTGAGGAGGGGGGGGGGGGGGGGGGAGAGGGTAAACAAAGGGGAGCTTATGTGGATGAGGTGGGATTAATGAAGAGTGGTGGTAGGATGAAAAGGAATGCTGATGGGGAGGTGGGAGGGGGATAAGAATGGGTGAAGATCAATGGAAAGATGAAGAATGAACAAGAGAAAGAATGATGTACACAAATCAGACAATGCTTATGTACACAAATTGAAACCCTGTAGAAAAATGGAAAATGAGAGTGTTATGTTGGTTAATCATTAGTAAGCAAGATATATAAATGTACATGATATATAAATAAGTATGTTGGGATATAAACAATACATGAAAATAATTATTACATCACAAATAAATAAGTCTTATGAAACTAATGCAGCTGGCTGCCGATTAGAGTCCTGTGGGAAAACAGAAAGCGGGAGAAATGTAGATTAAACATAATTACAAAGTGGTGCATGTGATATATCAATAAACAGATGAGCATATACAATATGTACAACTATATACAATATCAAACTATAACGAATGATAATCTAATATGAAGAAAAGGTGAGATAATTGAAAACTATAGTTGAAGATCGAGCAATGCATGGATAAGGAGGGAGAATTAGCTCCTGCTAATAAATGAGAGGGAAGCCTGTGGGAAAACAAGAGAATAATCAATGTCAGTTAAACATACATGTGGGTGAACAAGGTGTAAATGTGATACAACAAAAACATGCGAGTATACAGGTTATAATACAAATCATACCAACATATATCATACCAATGTGCAAAGCTTAGTTATGTAAATACAACTATTTATCTTAAATGAAGCGTGGAGAGGAGGTAGATAATTAAAAAACATAACTAAGTATGGAGCAGTGTGATGGTAAATGCATGGAAATCTGTTGAGAAAAGATAATGGAAGCAAAACAAAACAAATCAAATATAGCAAGCATATTAGGAGAATGTGCAGGATGAAGCTAAACACTGCCTTTTTGAATGTTGAGGCCACGGGGTTGGATGGTGCAGAGACATCTCATCCAGTGTTTCTCCCTGCTGGAGCGTAGTGAATCTGGACGGTTACCTAGAGATTCTATGCCCTGTATAATCATGTCAGAAATGGAATGGTTAGGTAGGTTGAAATGATGGCCAACTGGGGTGTCGAGCTTGGATGTGTGGACGGCGTCTCTTGAGAGTGGTCTTGGTTTCACCTACATACTGGAGGCGGCAGACTCGGCAGGTGATCAGATAAACAACGTTGGTGGTGGTGCATGTGATGTTACCTGTGGTGTGAAAAGAGAAGTTGTTAGAGTGGCTGGTGAAACAATCGCCCTGGGAGAGATGAACCTTGCATATGACGCATCTGTCGGCTGTGCACTTAAAGGTGCCATGCTGCGTGGGAGAAGAATCGTTAATGAGAGAAGGGACTTCAGCACGAACGATGAGATCCTTGAGGTTTCGGGGGCGTCGGTAGGCTAGAATGGGATGGTCTGGGACAGCATGTTGGAGCCGGTCGGAGGTGTGGAGGATGTGGTGATTATCGTGGAGGATGGTAGGGAGGGGAGGTAAGTTGGGATGGAAGGTGGTCACAGCGGGTAACCTGTCAGTGGTGGTTTGGTTGGGAATCTTCTGTTTGAGGATATCAGATCTGAGGAGAGAACGAACTTTGTTAATGGCTTGTGTAACTGTTCTAGCACTGTGACCGCTAGATGTGAGATGTTCCTTGAGATTTCTGGCGTGAAGGGAAAAGTCAAAATCTTTGGAGCAGATACGGCGGAGTCGGAGAGCTTGGCTGTAAGCGATGTCGGTCTTGCAGTGACGGGGATGGCAACTAGAAGAATGCAGGTATTGGTGGGTGTCTGTCGGTTTGGTATAGAGATCTGTGGTGATATGGCCGTTTGTCTTCTTGACGGTGACATCGAGGAAGTGCGTCTCATCTGGGGAGAAGTCAGAAGTGAACTTGATGGTCCTGTGAAAGGAATTCATGTGGTCGATGAATGTGTGGAGGCTGTCTTCATCTCTGGTCCAGATGAAGAAGATGTTGTCAATGTAGCGCCACCAGGGGCCTATCTACGGGGGACTGGGGGGGGGGGGGGGGGGATGGGGGTGCGTACTCCCCACTTCCCAGGTGCAACCCACCAAAAAAAAAATCCTGTTTGTATAAGAATTGATTATGTGAATTGATACCAAACAAATATTGTAAATACTTTTTGTAGTTCTGTAGCATTTGAATTATGGATTAACAATTAGGGGATCTTCGAATAAACAATTTTTAGATAGAATATTACGTTACAGAAAAGACTTGCACGAATGATATCAAAGTCTGATTTTAGAGCTCATACTAAGCCACTCTTCAACAATTTTAAGTCCTGTCAGTATATGAATTAATACATAACAATCTTGATATTTTTCTATAAAATGTTGTACTTTCAGAGCGTATTTGCAACACAACATTCCCTCTGTAATAGTAATGTTTATAAGCATTCTCCGTGTATAAGAAGCTTAATTATCGTGATGTTGTTTTGTTTGTTAAATAATGATTATACATATGTTTCGGATGTGTATTAAGTAAAGTTCAGTCAAACATTTAATTAAGAATACAGTTTCCCAACATCCCTATTAAGCCAGGAGTGATTTTGTTGACAACAATAGTGATTTGCTAACAAATTGAGACACACAACAGTGGAAACACTAGTAAGGTAATAATAGAGTAAGTTTAGCCAATCAATATACATGTACAGTAATAGCATGGGAGCACTTTAACAACTATATACAGGGCCGACCGGGTTCCCGTTTGCAATGAACTTATCCATTAAACGCTCAATTCAAAATCAAACTTTCAAATACAAAAATAAATTGTTTTGCAATTGAGTTGGGTTCAATATTGTAATAATAATAATAATAATAATATCCACTATTTATATAGCGCCTATCACGATTGATAATCATCTCTAAGCGCTTTACAATTTTATTATTACCCCGGTCATAGGATACAATGCAATCCAGCACACATTGTGAAACATGATCATACAGGCCCAACTACAAGCTTGTAATAATTTAGACTTAAGTGTTAATTTGTATGAACATACAATAATGCAAAGGACAATAGGATCGCAACTGTCCATACATTATATAATTATATTCATAACACAATAAGCCAATAAAAGGCATAACATGATTATCAAAAACCGTGGAGAACATTGAATGGCTCTTTATCTCTCTCTCTCTGTCTTACATCTCTAGGCCAAAAGATTTATATTAGAAAACATAACTCGCTGTTTTGTTACAATGTATTATAAAAAAGACTTCGTTTGTGGAGAACCATTTTGTTATCGTGTTTAGCCTCATAAATATGCTTTTCATGTAGACAATGCATGTAAGTACGTGTGTGTGTGTTGTACACATGTATTTAGAATAGAGATAACATTTGAATTTAAGATCCAAAGTTCAATCCCGTTATTGCGACCTTGCTATGGAAACGATTGAACCTATGTTACAATACATTTGAAGGGACAGCTTGATTCCGAAATGCGCTCAATCCACATAGTACAGTTTTGGAACGTGCACAATAACATTACAAACTAATATTTATAAACTCCACCATGCTCGAAAGGTATGGAAAATTACAAACGACTAAGTAAAAAGCCAGTTATCATTAAAAAGAGCCATTAAAACACAAGAGGGCGCTCTTTAAAAAAAACATTGGTTGCAAACATTTGTCATACAAAATTATGCATGTGATGTTTTGTTGAAATAATGATCAAATAGAGAGATCATCAACAACTATTTAAAAACTTCTTTTGACATTTTTTGGAAAAAAGCATTTACATCGAATAAATCTGGGCCCCAGATTTATTCCGATCGGATATATTTATTGATATCTCAGCCGTTTCTGAACCGATTTTTATCAAATATTCTGTCATTAAATTTGTATGCTCTTTCAAATTGTACAGTCGGTATTTCATTATCTCACAAAAAATTATTTCGTGCAGCGGCCTCTATACCAACATTGAACTACCCCTTTAACTTTTGAGAAAAGCGTGATTTTATATATGAATGTATATGTAAATGTATAATATCAGTATCATATTGGAATAACACATTATTTGTTTTGATTGCGTATTTGGTATTAAGAAGAAATATTTGTAACTACATGTAGCTACGTAGATTGATATGGTACTTATTTTGTTGACACAATTGTGAACAAATTGGATTAAATATTTACAGATTTATTTGTATTAGTGTAAGCATCAAATATTTGTATTCCGTTTAACCTTTGATGCAAAAATACTGCTGAAAACTGCTTATCTACTATAATAATGCCGGGTAATAAAATGAGAGTCAATATAGGGCCTAAATTTTCGATCCTAGCAGAATCTTCTTCAGAGGCTATAAAGTGACGATTATACAAACAAAACAACATATACAGTATATACACATATAGGTACATATGTTAACAACTAAGAAAGGGGGCGGAGACATGGAACAATGAAAATGCTGTGAGTGGCCAATTAGACTAGGCTGGGATTGGAGGAAATACACACAAAGAGGATGTTATGTAACAAGGAGCAAGGGGTTGGAGTGAGGGACATAGAGGCTAAGAACATGAATGGTGAATGGAGGCGAGATGAAATGGCTTATAGTAAAGGAGACCAGAGTAGTCACAAAAGATGGAAGAGGGAGGTGTGAGGAGGGGGGGGGGGGGGGGGGAGAGGGTAAACAAAGGGGAGCTTATGTGGATGAGGTGGGATTAATGAAGAGTGGTGGTAGGATGAAAAGGAATGCTGATGGGGAGGTGGGAGGGGGATAAGAATGGGTGAAGATCAATGGAAAGATGACGAATGAACAAGAGAAAGAATGATGTACACAAATCAGACAATGCTTATGTACACAAATTGAAACCCTGTAGAAAAATGGAAAATGAGAGTGTTGTGTTGGTTAATCATTAGTAAGCAAGATATATAAATGTACATGATATATAAATAAGTATGTTGGGATATAAACAATACATAAAAATAATTATTACATCACAAATAAATAAGTCTTATGAAACTAATGCAGCTGGCTGCCGATTAGAGTCCTGTGGGAAAACAGAAAGCGGGAGAAATGTAGATTAAACATAATTACAAAGTGGTGCATGTGATATATCAATAAACAGATGAGCATATACAATATGTACAACTATATACAGTATCAAACTATAACGAATGATAATCTAATATGAAGAAAAGGTGAGAGAATTGAAAACTATAGTTGAAGATCGAGCAATGCATGGATAAGGAGGGAGAATTAGCTCCTGCTAATAAATGAGAGGGAAGCCTGTGGGAAAACAAGAGAATAATCAATGTCAGTTAAACATACATGTGGGTGAACAAGGTGTAAATGTGATACAACAAAAACATGCGAGTATACAGGTTATAATACAAATCATACCAACAGATATCATACCAATGTGCAAAGCTTAGTTATGTAAATACAACTATTTATCTTAAATGAAGCGTGGAGAGGAGGTAGATAATTAAAAAACATAACTAAGTATGGAGCAGTGTGATGGTAAATGCATGGAAATCTGTTGAGAAAAGATAATGGAAGCAAAACAAAACAAATCAAATATAGCAAGCATATTAGGAGAATGTGCAGGATGAAGCTAAACACTGCCTTTTTGAATGTTGAGGCCACGGGGTTGGATGGTGCAGAGACATCTCATCCAGTGTTTCTCCCTGCTGGAGCGTAGTGAATCTGGACGGTTACCTAGAGATTCTATGCCCTGTAGAATCATGTCAGAAATGGAATGGTTAGGTAGGTTGAAATGATGGCCAACTGGGGTGTCGAGCTTGGATGTGTGGACGGCGTCTCTTGAGAGTGGTCTTGGTTTCACCTACATACTGGAGGCGGCAGACTCGGCAGGTGATCAGATAAACAACGTTGGTGGTGGTGCATGTGATGTTACCTGTGGTGTGAAAAGAGAAGTTGTTAGAGTGGCTGGTGAAACAATCGCCCTGGGAGAGATGAACCTTGCATATGACGCATCTGTCGGCTGTGCACTTAAAGGTGCCATGCTGTGTGGGAGAAGAATCGTTAATGAGAGAAGGGACTTCAGCACGAACGATGAGATCCTTGAGGTTTCGGGGGCGTCGGTAGGCTAGAATGGGATGGTCTGGGACAGCATGTTGGAGCCGGTCGGAGGTGTGGAGGATGTGGTGATTATCGTGGAGGATGGTACGGAGGGGAGGTAAGTTGGGATGGAAGGTGGTCACAGCGGGTAACCTGTCAGTGGTGGTTTGGTTGGGAGTCTTCTGTTTGAGGACATCAGATCTGAGGAGAGAACGAACTTTGTTAATGGCTTGTGTAACTGTTCTAGCACTGTGACCGCTAGATGTGAGATGTTCCTTGAGATTTCTGGCGTGAAGGGAAAAGTCAAAATCTTTGGAGCAGATACGGCGTAGTCGGAGAGCTGGCTGTAAGCGATGTCGGTCTTGCAGTGACGGGGATGGCAACTAGAAGAATGCAGGTATTGGTGGGTGTCTGTCGGTTTGGTATAGAGATCTGTGGTGATATGGCCGTTTGTCTTCTTGACGGTGACATCGAGGAAGTGCGTCTCATCTGGGGAGAAGTCAGAAGTGAACTTGATGGTCCTGTGAAAGGAATTCATGTGGTCGATGAATGTGTGGAGGCTGTCTTCATCCCTGGTCCAGATGAAGAAGATGTTGTCAATGTAGCGCCACCAGATCCATGGACGACAAGGAGCTGAATCCAACATTTGCTGTTCGAGCTTGGTCATGAAGAGACAGGCAAATGAGGGAGCCATACGGGTACCCATTGCCGTGCCAAATACCTGTTAGATAGTGTTGATCCAAGAAAGTGAAGTTGTTTTTGGTTAGTACATGGGACATGAGAGATTTGATGTCAGAAATGAGTTAGTCGGAGTGACCACTCCTAGTCAAAGCTTCACATGATGCAGCGACTCCTTCGTCGAAAGGGATGTTGGTGTACAGGGAATAAACATCAAAAGTGCCAATGATGGCAGTCTCTCGTATTTGATCCTTGATGGCTTCAAGTTTCCTAAGAAAGTCAGGGGTGTCATGGATGTAGGAAGGTGCTAGAGGGACAATAGGTTTAATGTGATGATCAACAAAGAGGGAAATGTTCTCTGTGGGTGAACCATTCCCCATTTTTGACATTTTAGCAATATTTCTTCTTCATTTCGCTATGTAGCAGTCACACCGCGAAACCGAATCCAAACCGACACGAGACCTAATAATTCGGGGACGTTTCGGGGACGTTCGGGGTGCTAGCGGTTTGGTGTCGGAATGGTATCGGAATTGTCGGTCTCTTTTGTTGTGACTGCTAACCCCAGTTCGGGTTCTTGTCGGTGCCCGATAAAGTGGAAGTTCGGTCTGGTTTCGGTTTGGATTCGGTTTGGCGGTGTGACTGCTACATAAGCCCTGCTTCTTAAAACCTCCCAGAGTGAAATATCCCCCGTAAACATCATCTGTCAATCATTACCCTGTTACTGATAAGATGAACAGAAGACAGAGGAATGCACCTTCGCCCAAGCTGAGCTCTTGCTCACAAAATCATCACATGTTTGAATAGAATACCAACTTACACATTTCAATTTCAATAGCAGTTGCTATGTCAGAAAGGTTCAACCATCATAAGGACAAGAAAAGCAGTGATAAGCTGTTGTATGGAAACATGTAGTGCATTTTTGTGAGCGTGATCTTTTTGTATTGTTTCCTTTGTTCATGACATGTTAGCTGACTAATGGTTGACAGATGATGTCACAGGGGGAATTTCACTCTGGAGAGTCTTTTAAGAGGCGGGGATTAGCATAATGGAGAACAAATTGCAATATTATACAAAACATATTAAGGTCATACAGTTTACAAATAGTTAATGTGTACACTGATGCATGTAGATAAACATAATCTATTTTGTCTAACATCATTAACAAAATCATTTTGAAAAGTTTTCTAACTTGATTTTTTATTTCCTGCTGTGTGTTAAGTTGCATTTTTCAGCACATTTTTCATACAATATATTTGTATTTCAATACAAATTTTTAAACTGGACATTAAACTATAGAATATAGAAACGACTCACGAGCATACCATTTACTAGGAGTATCATTTCGTTTACAGTTAAAGGGATAGTTAAGTTTTGGTATAGAGGGCGCTTTAAGAAATTTGTTTTTTGTGAGGTAATACAAAACTGAGTGTCAAATTTAAAAGAGCGTACAATTTTAATTACATAAATCGGTTCAGAACAACAAAATTCAACATAATCTACATTCTTAACATCGATGTTATAATCACCCATACATATGCAATAATAATTTTCTATTATTTCTCGAACAATGAAATTAAGTGAATGTATTAATTTAATTTTGGGGAGGCCTATAAAATACACTAACAATGCAATAACAACTTTACTAACTTTACTAACTGGAATGTCAACAAAACAACTTTAAAACATTTTATCCAAAATATTTAAATCATATCTTCTTTCATTGTTTTGTGTCTCCGCCTCCTTTCCTCTTTCCAGCCCCCCTTCCATACATGTGTTTATGTTGGTATATATTCTGTGTTTTTTCTGTAGTAACTGTCATTTGTGCCCTGACGAAGATTCTGCTAGGATCGAAAGCTAGGCTGTATACGACTCTCATTTTACCACATTGCCGATTTTTTAGTAGACAAGCAGTTTTCAGCAGTATTTTCCATATTCATTTATAATATATATTCAATATTATTCTTTATACTAAGTCTAATACCACCTACTTGCCTTTCACTTCTGCCTAGACATACATAATTTTAAGTCAGTGTTTGGCGTCAATGCATGTTTCTGTAAGAGCTATACTATAAATAGTGTAATTCAATGTGCGTAATAAACTTTCCATTTTCTGAATGATTTCTCTTCAAACCAATGTAATTAAATTGCACAACAGACACACAAACCAATGAGGAATGCGCTTTATTTATCTTGTGTTATTCACTCAACAATAGTAGAGCAAATATATAACGTTATAAGAGAGAGGACAAGCAAAATTGCTAAATTAATGCAAGTTCGAACCTTTGAAAAAAATGTATAGTGTCAAACTGTGAGTAGAAGGACATAACGACAAGTATGTATACACGAACTCCAAAATACACATACAACATCAAGACAATTTCATTGATTAATAAAGACAATTCAATGAAACAAATGGAAACAAAATTGAAAATATAAGGTTTCCCATTTATGTAGAAAATGTACTGATTAAGGAGAAATGTATATCCCATTTTGACTTTCAATTGCCCTTGTATATAGTAGTTTTATTACTAGCTTTCTATATTTTCTAAAGTTTTAAGTGGTTTCTTGGGAAATACATGTATTCTTATTTTGATTGTATATTATAGTCAAAATCATCTTTATAAGTATAATGTACATGGTATTCTCTAATTAAAATGATCAGTAAGTTATTATCAAAATAAGACAAACAATTCATTATACATGTACATTATGTACTGTTTTGTTTGTAGTCGTGTATTATTTTTTCATAATGTATGGTTATAATAATGCATTGTACTGCGTTGTACACAAGAACGGTATCCTGGACATTTTTTCTATGTTCACCTTTTATGTATATGAAATGAATAAAACATTATTTAAACAATATACTTCCATGAGGATATGAATTATGTCCTACAAACATACATGTATTATTTACAGTGCAGTGCGCGCCATGGCTGCTGAGCTATTCATCATACTGCGCGCAGATCGTATACGTTGTACCATCTACTTACCGATTATTATGCACAGGGCGAGGTGAACTTGAAGTATGATTCCTTTATCCATTGCTTAACGATACAAATCACAATCATATTTTAAAAAGTATTATGCAGGTTCAATATCAAACGATTATACGCGAATATTGTCGAACGGGACAAAACTGTGCTAAAAAATGCTTTCCCCCCGAAATTGAATGGATTCCATTTATAGGCTATATTCCCTTGCATCCAACACCGAACATGGCTACCCGTCCTCAAAGTGAACACTGTATTGCTTGGCACGATCAAAGTCTAATTAATAATCGCGTCACGCTAGATGAATATTTATGGATTGTTTGCCGAGTCCAATAAAGCAAAACGGCAAGTAATTGTAAATTTAAAAAGATCATTCCCACCGTGTTTCCTCTCAAACAATACGGAGTTTTCGCAAACCTGAGGACGACGAGTAGTGGGGTGGTTAAGGGGTCCATGACTGCATTTTGGGGTACGATTGTTTTACTTGGCATACATACTCCTTGGATCAAAAGAAGAAAATTCGTCAAAAGAGGCACTCTGTATCTATGCAAATTAGGCCTAATTTCCATAATTGATACAGGGTGTCTCTTTGGATAAATGTTTTCTTTTGATCCAAGGAGTTTGTATGCCAAGTAAAATAATTGTACCCCAAACTGCAGTGAACACCCATATTTGTGGCCCCTACTAGAAGAAATGACGTCATTTAGGCGATAAATTACGTCACTTACGTTCTCTCTCGTCGTCTGGCCAATCTGAGCACTAGTTCATGCTCGATTTCAGGTTCGTCGGAAAATCCAGTGCACCGTCTTCAGAATTACGTAATCAGAGAAGTATCAACATGTATATGTATGTGTGTGTGTTTTATACGTGTATGTGTATGTGTATGTGTGGTGGATTATGTAACTGGTGTATGCGTGTGTGGCTTTGTGTACGTGTGTGCGCATTTGTGCGTGTGTGTGTGTTTGTGAGTGTATATGCGTTTGTTTGTGTTTGTTGGAATGCGAGTGCCTGTGTGCGTGTGTGTATATGCGTATGTGTACGGGTATGGGTATTTGTTTGAGTGTGTGCGTGTGTTTGTGTTTGTTTGAGTGCTCGCGTGGATGAGTGTGCGTGCGTGTGTTTGTGCTTATGTGGATGTGCGTGTGTGGGTGTTTGTGTGCATTTGTGAGTGTGCATTCATGTGTTTGTGTTTGTGTGGGTGTGTGTTGTGTATCTGTATGCGTATGTGTGGGAGTTTTTATTAATGTTGTGTTTGTGTGTATACGCGTGTGTAAGGGTTTGTGTTTGTGTGAGCGCATGTGTGGGGTGTTTGTGTGCATTTTTGTATGTTTGAGTGCGAGTGCGTGCGTGCGTGCGGGAGTGGATGTTTGTGCGTGTGAGTATACGTGTATGTAAGTGTGTGTGTGTGTTTGTGTGATTGAATGCGTGTATGTGTTTGTGTGTCTGTGTTGGAGTTTGAATAATTCAGTCGGGTCGTGTGTTTGCGCATGTCTATCTTTGAAAGTGTAAGGTGTGTGTGAGTGTTTGTCATGATTGTGTGTAGAAGGGAACGACGTCATTGTGAACGCGCGTTAACTAAAAACGAAAATGGTTCAAAGGCAGCGATCAGGTAGTGAACAGCACGGGTTGACTACATCCAATAGACCGCTTCTGTGATGTATGCAAATAATATTCGTATGACTCCCCGTTGGCAAACTTAACAATAGTAACTAGGTTCGGCAATATAAGTATGCCGGAGCTTACCGATCCTAGTTACTATTGTTAAACAGTGCCAACGTGGAGTATTACGTCATACGCGTATTATTTGCTTATACAGGGTGGCCCAGAAATAACGGAACGGGGTACTTTCCATTATAAAGAAACATACAGACTAGGTTCACTGGATAGATAATCTTTTAAAAAGAACTTTGATATCATCAACAGTAATGTTTTTGTTTGGGTGTTCGGAATAACGAATTTCATTTTAAAAGATTATCTATCCAGTGAACATATTATCACAATGGCAAATACCCCGTTCCGTTATTTCTGGGCCACCCTGAAACGGTCGTTCTAGGACGGGAAACTCGTTCTCGTCCACATTAGCGAAAACTCCCTATTGATCTTTTTGGACATCCCATGCAAATAATTCAGCGGGAAATCCCAAAGCGCTATTTTTAGAACACCGTAATATGGGTTTTCTCTCTTATTTTTGACCGCGTTCACCTTGTCGAATTCCTTTTAACAATGGGGCACACATACCTGAATGATAGAGGTCAGGGCCATATTTATAAAACCCAGCTAGCTTTAGTTCCATGCCAAGTGCATTTCAAATCATATAGTTTAGTGTGCTACAAACAGTTTTCCTAGTCCCCAACTACAAAACTATAGGGTTGGTTTATTTATCCTTGGGTACCTATGGCTACATTGTTAACCCCAGTCACACCGCCAAACCGAAGTAGCAACTAAGATATTGTGTGTTAGATACATTAGCCATATCGTCCAAAATAGACTGAGCAAGAAACTAAGGTAGCAGGCTTTTGTGAATATGTGCCCAGGTGGATTCATCTAGATCTCGTAAACGATATAATTTATATATCGTTTACGAGATCTAGATATAATTATTTTGTTGTCATTTTGTACTGTGTGAAGTAATTTGTACTACGCCTAGTACTTGTTCTGGGCCCCGTTGCAGAACGAGATACAATCGATTGTAAGTTACAATTATTTGTAAGTCATAATTATCATATGTTCTCAATGCGCGAATCTGATCGATTGAAACGCGCAAAGTTTCCGACATACAGTCGATTGTAACTTGCAATCGATTGTATCTCTTTAGATCTTCAATTCAAAATTCAATTGATATTCAAACAATGCAAACAAAGCCTATTTATTTCACCTTCATTTACGTTTCAGTGGCGGAACCTGGTCTGACTGATTGGGGGAAACATGAGTTATTATTATTATTATTATTATTATTATTATTATTATTATTATTCTTTATTATTATTATTATTATTATTCTTTATTTATTTATTTTTTTTTGGGGGGGGGGGGGGGGGGCACACTCCATACATTGATTGATTAAACTGTTCGATTTGATATCACTTTTTTGTAAATTCAACAAAGGAGCAAGAGTAAAATTAACATAGATAATAACATGTTACAGATGAACTTTCATAGTAATTACATGTTACATTACTATAATAAAAGTAGCCCAGGACATGATGCATAACTGTCAATGCATGGCATAAACATGAATATACATGATACCGTATAGCATTTAACGAGCAGAATAGATTCAATAATCACTTTCAATATTTATAATTCAATTAACAAGAAACAACAGTAAAGGAGTGGTAGGGATGGAGAATTCATATCTTTAAAAATGTCCCTGTGAAAAGAAAGTTTACAGAATGTCAATTATTATTTTAAAACAGTTACATTTTTCAATGTCAAAATAATATTGTAAATTATAAATATACGCCAATTCTTGGGCCTCTTATATCCAATAATTCAAATGTATCAAGTAGTAGTTATTCAGATTGTATAATTATAAACAAGTTTAAGTAATTGCAATATAAAACTAGCACTTGACAAAGTACATGTTGCAGCAGCGCACGAAACGTCGTGATCTTTTAGATTCCGTGTTGACCATACATTGCGAGACAAACGAATATCACTAGCGATATTATTTTCGATACTATATCCGCAATGAGTAATATATTTACTATTAAAACTAGCATATTAAAATATATTGGGGTTATACAAACAGAATGCAATTTATTTCACTAAAACTATTTCATAACAATCTAACCAAACAGTTTAATTTGTCAATATCAAAATAATATTGTAAATTATAAATATACGCCAATTCTTGGGCCACTTATATCCAATAATTCAAATCTATCAAGTAGTAGTTATTCAGATTGTATAATTATAAACAAGTTTAAGTAATTGCAATATAAAACTAGCATATTCAAATATATTGGGGTTATACAAACAGAATGCAATTTATTTCATAACAATCTAACCAAACAGTTTAATTTGTCAATATCAAAAGAGTATTGTAAATTATAAATATACGAATTCAAACATAGAGGAAACTGACTAGAAATATTTGAGTGATTAAAAGTGAGCAAAGAAAAATAGGCTTCGCCGGGAATCGGACCCGAGACCGCCGGATTGCTAGACCGGTGCTCAAACCATCAAGCCACGAAGACTTTGTATGGTGGGCGTTCCCATGAAACCCTTTTCAATGCTCGATTAGTCAGAAGCTATATAAACTGGGCCAATCCCAAGGATAATTAAATCAACTTTTATAGAGAAAGGCGCAGGATCACGCGAAGTGATGCAGCTTTTTTTATTAATTAAATTCAAACATAGAGGAAACTGACTAGAAATATTTGAGTGATTAAAAGTGAGCAAAGAAAAAAAGGCTTCGCCGGGAATCGATTCCCGGCGAAGCCTATTTTTCTTTGCTCACTTTTAATCACTTATAAATATACGCCAATTCTTGGGCCATTTATATCCAATAATTCAAATCTATCATGTAATAATTATTCAAATTGTATAATCATACAAAAAAGTTTAAGTAATTGCAATATAAAACTAGCATATTCCAATATTTTGGGGTTAGGCAAACATAATGCAATTTATTTCACCTATAATAATTATTTCATAACTATCTAACAAATTAATTCCAACATTGTTATATTATTAACAATATCAACGTTATTTCGGCATATATTAAGAATAATAACAATATCTTGTTGTTTATTTATTTTGTATTTGTTTATGTTTTACTTTAAGAATCTACATCGACTGTTTATAATGTCGGGATTCTTACTGTGACCTTCCTACAATTATATTCATATTATAATGCATTGCCAACGGCTGTAGATAAATTATGCTGAAAACTCGAATAAGATGTAATACATCAAAGTTGTATCATACATTCATACATTCAAGCTGACATTAACAGTCAATTTACATCAAAACTCTAAACAATCGGTAATTCAGGAGTTTGTTCTTACTCCATTTCGAATACAAGTATACATTATCCCTTTTAAAGAAGACACCCCATGATTGGATGTTATTCCAACCACGTTACCCTAACTCCCCGGGCTACATAAAATGATCAGATACCTGCGCATCGTACCTCATGAATCAGTACTCCTCCCAAATAAAAGAACCATCCATGCAATACAGTATACCCCCCAGATAAAGACTGAAGTGCGCCACCTGCGTGTTGGTGTAGTGCAGTATCGCGTTGTAAACTTATTATATAGGTTTTCCCGCTCAATTTTGCACTTTTCTCAATCGAATTCATTTAGGGGCATTCGAATTCGCGCGTTGCCGCAGTATCGTTGGTATCGGTTTTTCTAATTCCGAATAAGTGCAAGCGAATTCATGCATACGCATACGATTTCGCGAATAGACACAGAAGTTCATTTATGGGCAATCGATTTCGCGGATGTGCAGCCAAATGTAAACTTGGTTCATACAATTTAACGCGGCATGGCCGGTCATGCCTGATAAGCACGTTTGGAGCATTCGATTTCATTTCGGGGCAAATAATTGTAACATTTCGTCATTCGTTTTAGATAACGCGGATGCTATGTACATGTATGTACATTTGTGTATATGTAGGGGAGGGGGAGGGGGGGGGGGTACTTTCGGGGCCTTGGACTTTCATGGGAGACATATGTATGCATTTCTCAGTCGTCCGTAAATATACATACAAGTCTTCGTCCTGTTTTAATTGTCTGAATATATATATAATTATGATATGACACACGAAACTGGGAACAATAATGTTTTACTTTTGCCCTGGAAAGGACATTGTGCGGTTTGTTACGTTTGAACATTTTTACAAAATGATGTATTTACATGTATTTTGTTATCATGAAGATTTTCCAATTGTAATGTCATCTACATCCCCATTTAGCTTTAATGAACATTGATATACGCTTTAGCACGGAGCTATATAGGAGGCACAATCACCCCTCCCCACCCCTAATAAGTTGACAAACAATACATCATAAGCCAAAGGGGAATCTTTATAGAAAACAAAGATATACATGAAGCTTATAAGCATTTTATTTTATATATTTCCAGATGGCCAGGGTCCTTTTACCCGCATTCCATTTTCTCATTCACACCTTACAAGTAAAATTTACCTTTATCAAAATTATATTCCTTTTATAAATTTCACGAATAATTTATGACTTGATTTTTCCCAAATATAACATGCTTTGTCTGAATATGAATTACGTTTACCTGAATACAAACGCCACTGCTTTTAGCCAATTTATTGCTGATCTATCTTTACATTTCTTAAATCGAAAGCAGTAATTTGAAAATTGGCTGCCCTTTCACGAATTCGATTGACCGAAGAGACGTCTACGTATACTACGTGTCAATTTGAACGACCATTGACGAAATGGTATGCGCTTTGTGCGAATTCGTTTGCTCCGGGCTCGATTTTGAATGCCTATTAACGAATTCGAATAATGCTTTGGTACGGCGATCGCAAATCGCGCGAATTCGTTTGCTCCTATTATCAATTCGATTGACACAATCGCGAAATTGAGCGGGAAAACCTATACTAAACACGTAATGTCCTTTCCTTTGCGTGAGTGTGTGTATTATTGTATGATAATTTTCACCATTCTGGTATTAATTTGATTAAAGGGCTCTATACTAGTAGCCAACCAGTCGTAGTGACCACCTGTTTATCTTAGTCAACATGTCTTAGTGATCACATTGTCTATAGTAGCCAACCTGTCTTAGTGACCACATGTCTATAGTAGTCAACCTGTTTTAATGACCACCTGTCTATAGAAGCCAACCTGCTTATAGTGGCCACCTGTCTATAGTAGGCCTAGCCAACCTGTCTAATTGACCACTTTATTATATTAGCCTATAACGATGTCTATAGTGACCATCAAAAGAAAATATTGATCCCTTGCAGAGAAAACAATGCAAAATAATCTGCCTACAGAGACCACCTGTCTACGCTGACCACATTTCTTGTTTCCCTTATGTGGTCGCTATACACATGTTTGAATGTATCGTCAACTCAGATGAGTCAGATATGGTCGCTATTTTTGTTAACATGGCGACAATGAATGTACATCGAGAGTAACTAACAGAGTAATACGAACTTTACCCCAATGTAAGTATAACACAATCCATTCTCAAATTACACTTGATAATAAATGTGATTATCATAATTATTCCTGAAAATAAATGTCATGCATGATTTATGTCACTTTTATATAAACAAAACGTATGCACACTCTCTTCGTGCAAACATAATTATCCGCATGTAATGTACATAGTAATGAATATTAATTTTGCATGTATACTGGGCAGCATTGCATTATAAAATCATGGATTGTACTGGGGAGATTACAATCTATGATAATAGGTACCCCACTATTATTTGGCTGAATATATTCAACCTGCGCAGTGCTCTAGCGAGTACCCGTATATTAGGCCCATAGCCAGGATTTTGTTAAGAGGCCTGGGGGGGGGGGGGATTTTAAAAAGTTGCCCGAAACAGATCGTGGTCGTGATCAAGGCCGAGACCTAGACCACTGGTTTAGTTGTGTAAGCAGGGGGTGACCTTGGCCAATACACCAATCAGTGCGAAGACCTAGACCACTGGTTTAGTTGTGTAAGCGATGGGCCAAACCGATGACAAGTGTACCTTTCTCTAGGGGAAGGGGGGAGGGAGGGGAGGGGGCAGAGGGGGGGGGGGGGGGGGGGGAGGCGTGGTGCGTACGTACCTAACTCACCCTGACTACGGGCTTATATCACACCTAGCTTTGTATCTCCACTCCCTTGGAAGCACAGTGCATGTTTCACCTGCATCTAAAGATTACACATTTCTATATCCCATTTTACTTCTTTTAATCACATTTCTATATCCAGTAACATGTTCTCAGGTTTGACTTAATATTTTCATTAGCACATCTCATTTGTATCGGATGTGTTTACAACTTCGATGGAAATTTACAATATACGAGAAAATCAATTAGATAAGTACATTTTCTGCACAAAAAATAACACTAACAACAACAGCCTCAAAGAAAAACTGTTATCGTGAAGAAAGAAAAAAAAAGATCACGGTTGAATAACATCAAACTCATCAAAATAGCCGCCATCAATATACATTATGTATGTATAGTGAAGCGTTCATGCAAATAAACACCAGCATTGTCAAATGAAAGTGTGTACATGCGCAACGTTAAAATATCTGTTTGCGGTGAATACTAAAATACAATTTATGTAAATATTAACGAAGTATGCGTACATAGAACACAATATAATTTGTTGACAATATTAACGAAGTCAAACAAACTTGAAAATCGTCCACTCATAATTGTTCATTGTAACAATGTTTAATGTGTTTACACAAATTTAATAATATGATATGGGAGTCAATATTCATTATACGCACCGTAAAGTCGGATACTGAATATTAAAAACAGAGTAAAGGGGGAGAACATGCACCCTGTGAAAGGACTGTTCTATCATCGTTGTGGGATTTCCCACTCTGTCCATTTTAGTCACTTTATATCCGTTCTGTATGCGCATAGGTGGAATTTCGGAAAATAGTGCTATACTACAGGATTTGAGTCACTCGTTATTTTAGGTCTCTCTGACTTTATATCATATCGCACGTCTGACAAAAACTCCTCTTTCTTTCGTGTTGACAAAGCAAACAATAATGAATAATCATCTGTAGCCTGATATGACGCGACGCGGCTGTAATATGAAAGACTTTGTTCCTTCTCAACGGTTTACGTTCATGTTCAAATACAGTACATACATGTACATGCAAATGCGCAGCTCTGCATGTGGTTGAGGAGTGCTGTTTTGTCTATGTCCAGTCGTTGCTCCTTTCGACGATTGTAAGGTTGACCTTGACGCATATTTTACAAACCATGTGAATGTTACGATTGTTCAATAATGGATGGATGTAACATATTTGGGACCGTTGTGTTGGTTTTCATAGCAGGTAAGTCAGTAACCGAAAGAACATGTAACGTTTTATGTCATGAGGCATCGTTAATTGCTATAATATGCATGTCTGGTTCCGAGCATTTATTTGTAGTAAATATTAACATGGCCGCTGTATTAACATAACTGTAATGAACACGGGCTGATGTTGCACTGCGTCTGCAGGATGAAGCATAACCACATTATTATCTATGCTATTTAAAAGGCTTGCGATTTCCAGCCTATCCAGCTCATTGATGGAGAGTAAACTTTTACACACATGTTATATAGATATGTAGATATTACAAATGCATAATACATGATACAAAATGAGGTAACAAACGCCTAACGCGAACATACATATTATACTGCATATCTAATTATAATTGTTTCAAAATATGTCACATGTTACGCTATGCCAATGTCTCTGTGTGTGTTACTGTAGAGATTATATATAGGGAAATACAAATTGAAACCAAGTTCAATCCCGTGTGTTTGACCCTGCTATTGACACCGATGAATTATAGTCTATACAAGAATGCAAGGGTCACGTTATATTTAGAACTGAGCTTAAAGTATGAGCTAGGTATAGAGGGCGCTACACAAATTCTGTTGTGAGAATGATAATGAAAAACTGAGTGTCCAATTTGAAAGAGCATACAATTTTAATGACAGAATAAACTTTATTTGATCAAAATCGGTTCCGAAATGGCTGAAATATCCATAAACATAACCATTTGTAATAATTGTGGGGCCCCACAATTATTCGATAATTTTGAAGCCGCCGTTAAAAAAATTCAAAAAATGCTTCCTCGTTAAAACAAATTTACAGCAAGTTTTTAACATGATTTTTGTTGATTATCTCTCTATCACTATTTCAACAAAACATCACATGCACAATATTTTATTTAAAGGTTTTGGTTACTAAATTTCAGTTTGACCAAAGCTGTACTCTCTTTACCAAAACTCAACAATTATTACAAACGACTAAGTAAAACCCAGTTATCATAAAAAAAGAGCCGTTACAACTCTAGAGGGCGCTCTCTTAAAATTAATTGGTTTCAACCATTTTCATAGAAAATTGTGATGTTTTGTTAAAATAATGATTAAATAGAGATATCATCAACAACTATCTAAAAACGTCTTTTTACATTTTTTGAAAGAAGTAAATAAGCATTTGGAATATTTAAAAAAAAGTCATAATGTCGTCCAGCAGGGTGGATAATAAACTATTTTGAAATCAAACTTTACAACTATTAGAGCATTCGAAAGGGAATGATTCTCATTTCCCATGTTCTATTCAATAAACTTTCAAATGGAATTAAAACCAACCAATTTAGTGTCAAAGGGTACTCAAGTGTACCTTTAATAACAAAATGGAATGCTACATAAAATTATCTTGCGTTTGATCTGTCTTAACAAATTGCAAATTTACTGCCTTTACATATAATATTTTGTTTCAATCAAGTTGTATAGAAAATGGATTTAATGCCTATTTATATTTAAGTTATTCATCTAACGTATGAGATAATTACGTAGCAATGAAGGGGGGGGGGGGGGGGGCAAGGGAGACACGTGCCCCACTAATAAATAGGGTCATTTGTGAAACAAAAACAAGACAAAGATGAGGTTTACCCTCATAATATGTGTGCCCCCCCCAAAACAAAGGTACGAGACCGATGCATAAAATGTTCATATGTTGTTAAATGTGCTTCCCAATGCATAATTAGGTATCACTTGCATACATATCTCAATTGTTGTTGATAACAATTTTGAAGAGATATCTGTTTATGTTTTATGGTAAACATTCATCTGTAAAATGTATCAAAACCTCCTTGGACCTACATGGCACCGGGCCTAGTTGTAACACTACGTACCTCAGGCCAGAAAAAGACACGGAAGTCAGTAATTGTTTGCACAATTTGGCAATTAGATTATTTAACCGACCATGCAAATTGTTAAGATACTGATATCACTGGCGTACCCAGGATTTTTCAAAGGGGGGGGGGGGGGGGGGGGGTGGGGGGGGGGGGGGTGTCCGTCAAGAATTTTCGAAGCGGAGTATGAGATTATTCAACAAATTTCGAGGCAGAGACCGAGGCCACTTGTTAAGTTGTGGCCGGTGGTCTTGAGACCAGTACAAAGTGTTAAAGTGGCAAAGTTGTAAAGGGGGGGGGGGGGGAGGGGGGGGGGGGGGTTCAAACCCCCCAAAACAGTCATTTTTTTATCAAAGGGGGGGGGGGTGGGGGTGGGATGCACCCCCAAAACTCCCCTGGGTACGCCTTTGACTGACATCCTTCAGCTTTGACAAAATTACTCGATTGTAGCAAAGTTTATACCATGTATACTTTTACAAAATTGATGTTATTCGAGGGCAGTTCCTTTTCCCACACAACACCAACATTGGCGTAGGTATTGGGGGGGGGGGGGGGGGAGGGTTTTGTATAACAAGCAAAATGGAATTCAGGGTAAGGTAAAGGGATAAATCCAATGGAAATAAATAAATACAAAGATTGCGGCCCCAATAATTTACGTGCCCTTTCTCCAATCTGTCCTAACGCGCTACTGCACACCCTGCACAGGGGAAATCACTTATTCTTGCCCGAGCAGGTCAACCGCTCTCCTCACTAGCTAGTCGATGGGTTACAAACAATACATAAACACATCGAAGACGAAACAAAAACAAACATTAAACATACATTGATACCGACCACGGAAATACTACTACTAAAACGATACCTCAAAGGGAGGAAGAGAAAATTGGTACTGACGTAAAGATTGTAAGATAGTATTGACATAAGTATAGACAAATAATTCCCTGCAATCTACAGGTAGTGTCCCAAGATCGCGGGAACATATTTAAGGAAGTAAATTTAAAAGCATTCCAGCTGACGAAATTGTGGACAAATACGAAAGCATACTGCTTCATACAGGTAAAATGGAAGGTGGAATATCATTGAACCAAAATAGTGATTTTATAACAAAAGCAACGGATAAGTATATAAGTCTATTATATATTGGTGGTATTTTCAGAATATCTAGTCTCTCGTCATAGTACGTCATATTACTTGCAACATTATTATGACAAACAAAACCGGTTAAACCGGTTTGAAGTGCTTCAAAAGAATGAATTTGATTTTTCTGAGAAGGAAGCCAAACAGGCTTGGTCTACACAATGCACAAAACAAACGTCTCAAAATAACAGGATTTCTTGAATTAGTAACCCTCCTGATAAATCCACACATTCTATAACATTTTGAAACTACACACTTTACATGTTTTGACCAAGTAAGATCGTTTGGAAAAATATGCTTACATATTTAACCCTAATAAGGCCGGGGGGGGGGGGCATCATGCCCCCCCCCCCCCCCCCCCTCCGCGATGTTTCCGATTGCTCCGGAACGCGTAGAGATGACGCCCCGCTGCTTGGTGAATTTTTTTCTTTAGGGTCTTGCGCATCTTTTAAAACAAAATTTTTGAAAGTCGGACTTACCGTTACAAAGGCACGTGACCTTCGTCTATGCATGTCAGCCCGAAAATCGCTCAATTTCGTGATTTGTGTACAAAACATGTAAATATCAGTTTTCGTAAAAAGAGATATATCATTGGTTATTTGGTCTTGTTTACATGTTAGATGTTTGTTTTGGGGGTCAAAGTAGTTGAATTATAGTTAGAAACAAAATAAACAACAAAAACAATAAAAAACATAATTAAAAAACAAAGAAATACATAAGAAATTATAAAAACAATTGAAAACATAGGGAAGAACCTGACTCTTCCAAATTTTGTTGTTGAATTATTATTCCAAATGGGCTAAAGAATATATGTAGTGAAAACCAATGTTTAATTATGAAGAATATATTAATTATGAGTCAAAATATGAATTTATGACCTTATTTGCATAAATTAACATAAATATGCAAATTGATGAATTAAAAAAAAAAAAATTTACCATAGTCTTCTATACACTTCACTTAACATGCGTGCACATTTTCATGGCGATTGGCCGCTTCGCGGCCGAGATCTTAAGGGGGAGGTCCATAATGCCCCCCCCCCCCCCCGGCCGTAGGAAGACCTCAAATAGCCCGGCCCTTTTAGGGTTAAAGGAGGTGACAACTTCAAATTCATATTTATTAATGGGACTGTCCGCCTTTTACAAATCGTCTGAACAGTTTCCAGTAGACAGATGAGGATGAAGTTAACAAACACACACAAATTCAGATCGAACAGCCATGTAATTTAGATTCTACGAATGAAAAACGAATGCGCCCCTCCACCAAAATATATATCGGTCAATAAAGGAGTTTACTATTACTGATTAAGCATAATATTACAACAATATTGTACTTATTCTTGTAAAGGTATTGTGAAGCCGACATTTGTAAAGGTATGTCACGGAAAAGGTCTCGAAAATGAAGAATATACAATGACATGCAGTCAGTTTTACCGAGTTTTGATTATTTTGTTTAGTATTCGCTTACGCCGTTGTTCGATCAAAATCTGTGCGCGGGTCACGTAGTGGTCACGCCTAGCAACGTGGTACTCCGTGGAATGCGCCGTGAGCGAAATTTCGCACCGGGTGAATACCCGTATAATGCACAATTAAACTACCTGTGTCGTTTTATTATTTTGAGGTCTATAACTCCACGAAAAAGAGATTTCAAGCCCTAATTTGTTCAGGCATGCTGTTAAATGACCATTTCTTTCATATAAGACAATTACCTCGCAACTTTTGAAATTTGGCTTGCAAAAGGCGGACAGTCCCTTTAATACAATAAACATTTAAAATAACTTCACGAAATCTAGTCACATGCATTACTTTACATTCAAGTGTGTTTAATTCCATTCAATTATCATTACACCAGGTCTGCATAGAATTTAAGTCCGATTGTAAAATATCACAGTCGTTTGGAATATTAATTGTGCGATAAAGAACAGTGTCGTCTGGGCAATGAAAAGATTGATGAAATACAGTTTGGGACATCAGCTGAAAATAGATTACACATAATTGGCCTGATGACCGATCCCTGGGGGACACCGGAAGTCACAGGATACCAGTCAGACTGAGACCCACCGTATATCACACATTGAGAGCGATTTTAAAGAAATGATCTGATCCAAAGAAGAATTTTACCACATATACAATATGCATGCAACTTAGAGAATAATGATTTGTAATTAACTCTTTAAAATGCTTTTGACAAATCAAGAAAAATAGCGTCTATTTTAGGTGGGGGAGAACGATTTAATGTTCTAGCCCACTCATAAAATAAGTTTGAACTTTGAAGCCTGTGTTGTACATGAACGGTTTGTTGAGTGTCCGGAATAATCGTATGTTCAAGAGAAACATCCAATGATTTGTTAACAATAGTTTGTTCTAACATTTTACATGGAACGGAAGGTAATGTCTTGAGATAGGACAGTAATTTACAAAAAGATTATTATTTCCACTTTTGAATAAGGGTACAACATGAGCCATCTTCCAATCATGGGGTACTTTCCCCAATCGTTAGCTAATATTAAATATTTTCGTAAGAATGGGTACAATTGATTTGTTAGCAAGCTTTAAAAAATCAGGAGAAATACCATCATGACCTGTATGTTTTAAAACGTTTAAACTATCAATGACCGTTAATACATCTTCAGCATAAATATCAAAATGTATTAACGGTTGGAAACCATTACGAGAGTTACATTCAGTATATTTACATCTGCACATGAATCGAAGCAGTTAAAAGTAAGATTCGAAGTGTATATACTGTATGTATGTTAAAATGTAAATATGATACTACTTTGTCTATAACGAATCCAACATCAAACTACCGTTGCACCCATACCCAGCTAGCCACCTGACGTTGGGCCGATGTCGGAATTTGGTTGCCGGATGTCGGCATATCGCCGTTGGCTCGAGGTTAAAATGACCGCCAGCCCAACATCGTCACGACGTCATTTTGGTGATATATTGGCATAACGTCATTTTCCGACAATGGCCCAACATCATCTCATGACATGATGTTGGGCCATTGTCGGAAAATGACCTTATGCCAATATATCACAAAAATGACGTCGTGACGATGTTGGGCTGGCGGACATTTTAACCTCGAGCCAACGGCGATATGCCGACATCCGGCAACCAAATTCCGACATCGGCCCAACGTCAGGTGGCTAGCTGGGTAGGCATGTTTACTGTCGGGTGAACATTATAAATGAAGCTCAAAGGAAAACAAATTATAGATATATGTATATATTATGATTCAGTGTTTATGTTTCAAAGAAGGTATTCTGTTTATTTATTTATTTTGATTTATGTCCGTAGTATATTTGTCACCGTAGCCATAACTAATCCGCTTCCAATCAAAATTAAGACTATTCAGCAAAAATTAACATTGTAACTAATGTACATACAACTTAACCATTGGGTGAAACATTATACTAAGAAAATATTACGTCTATCTGCATGCAGGTATATCCAAAAACATATCATAAACAAATTTCCCCAAGACCCTCATCATATGCAACCAACATCCAAATAATGTACGTATAAATAGAAGTAAGTCATAATATAATTGCACATATGTATTGACGGATTGTATAAAGAGTTATGAATCATTTTCATGCGATGTTTTAATTCAGGGTATTTGGCTTGCCACGTGCAAACAATTGTTGGATGGGTTAGTTGTATATATATATATATTAGTTACATTGTTTATGCTTGCAGAATACTCTTTTAGATTTTGATTGAAAACTGATCAGTTATGGCTAAGTCTAATACGGTCAGAAATTAAGCTAATGCAAATTAAAAGAAGACTCACTTTGAAAGATTAATACTAAATCATAATGTGAATAATTTGAAAACCACGCGTATTACATACACCACCATGGAAACCGATACTTACAGGCAACATTTAATGTGAATAATGTTTATCAATGTAAACATTTAATCCCAATTTCAATGTTTGATATTGGGATTAACGTGCTAAACACTTTGGGGTCCTGGCCTCCAACAATATCAGTGAGTTCCGGTCGAGGTTGCAAAAACATGCTGTACATCATGAAAGATGAAGAAATTATGTTGCAATATAATCAGATGAGTTTTGTTGCACGATTCAAGCTGAAAGTTTGTCAATATCGAAAATGAAGCCAAATATCGATCAACTAAACATAATGCAACTCGTTCACAACGCGAACACATATGGCAAGCCGTTTTAACATTTAATATTCATATTTCCTGATATCAAAAATTCAATTCTTGATATCAAGAACTCAGTTGTTGATAACAAGAATTCTATTCTTGATATCAAGAATTGCCATTTGTTAACAACAGGAAATCATTTCTTGATATGAAGAGTTTGTTTCCAAAAAAGGTTAGGTCCACTTTTGTAAGTTTTGAGAAAAAGAGGGTTTGTTATTTCTCATAGTTGAGAGAATATACAATTCTATTAAATGAAAGAGCATCATAATAGGATTGTAAAATAACTCTTTAAAAAATCCCAGCAACCTTCTGTTTTTTGTAAATTTTTTTTTTTGGACCTAACCTTTTTGGAAACAAACTGTGGACCTAACCTCTTTTGAAAAAAAAAAAAAAATATTTTCTTTGTAAATTTTAACAACTTTCCAGAATGAATTTTAGTTTTCTGTTAGCTTTACCGGATAGAGTTGCTCAAAATCTATAGATTAAGCAAAAAAATGAATTTTGCTGGAAAATGGACCTAACCTCTTTTGGAAACGAGCTCTCCAGAATGAAAAGTTCGTTTCCAAAAAAGGTTAGGTCCACTTTTGTACTGAGAAAAGGAGGTTTTTTTTTAGCTCTTCATATTAAGAATTGAATTTCTTGATATCAAGAATTCAATTCCTGATATCAAGAATTGATCTCATAAATTATTACCAGCATTAAACAGCACCAGTTTCAGTTTTTTTTTATATTTCGAAAGCAAGACTATTGCAAGAGTTATTTGGATATCGAGCGCAATTTGTACTTAGTCATGTTAGTTGAAATAATAATGTCATATCTGATAATTTTCCAGCAAAAAGACTTCTAAAATTACTTACAAAACACGCATTGTAAAGACATAAATTGGCAACATATCACGAATTCATGCCACGTGGTGTATTTCAATGATGACTTCAGTGCACAGACATGAATTCGTGATACTGATATGTTGCCAATTGATGTTTTTACAATGCGTGTTTTGTAAGTCTTTTTAGAAGTCTTTTGCTGAAAAATTATCTGACATTATCTGACATTATCTGACATGATCAAAAAAAAATTAAAATTAATTGTGCAGAACAAAACGTGGACATATTATTGCACACGGGAAAATCTTTACAACAGGTTTGCGCAACGGCCATTGGCAACATCACGAAATGATTTTGTGATATGTTGCCGTTTTACGTTTTTGAAAGACGCGTTTTTGTATGTCTCATAATAAGTAATTAAACTAGAAAAAATCACGTCCTTCATTTTCAATTCAGCATTAATAAATGGTCTAAATAAAAATATGTTTAAACAGTATCAAAGAAATATTTTCTACAAGGAAATTCACCGAGACATTCAATACACTGCAAACTGGCAACATATTTCCAAATGAATTCTTGCATTAGTTGAATTTTCGCGAAACAATGGCTCTCAAAGCTGTTCTAATGAATTTGTGCAATACTTTTGCGTTTGAAATCAACTGTGAACTTTTGCATTACTTCTGACCTCGAAATCGGAATAAATTATTGCAATACTTTTGCGCTCGATACATTCTTGCAATACGCTCAAAACCAATAACAATTGTTTGCAATACTTTTGTGCTCAAAACTGCTTATTTTGTTTGTAAGTAACAAATTAGGAATAGGTTATAATTATTAACAATTTTGATGTCAAGTAAACTATTTTTTTGATATCTAGAATTCATTTTTTGATATCAAGAAATCCAATTTTTTTTAAAAACTACCATAGAAATATTTTGGCGAAACAATTCTTGGTCGGGGGGTAGTTACTTTTGGTGGTCGGTTTAGTTGATACAATTTATACTGTATGTAAATGTATGACAATTAATGATACAATGTGTTCCCCATTTTGAATCTCCTTGTTCGCAAAACCATTTGTATACTTAATTTAATGACATTTTAATGTAAGCCTATTAAACATTGCTGACATACAAAATACATAAATCAATAACTATAAATATGAAAGAGGCTCCTTCCTTATCAGACACAATTAAAACCAAAACTAATTGATAACGATCTTAAAGGGGCTTGGAAACCAAATTAATGACCTTATTTTTACATGGAAACATGGGCATCGATCTGTAATTGATACTATTCATCGGGGGGGGGGGGGGGGGGGGGGTGATCTGTTCATTAATCCCCCTGGTTATGTATTACGTAAGGATCGACGCCCATGCATTCAAATAACATTTCCCCCTCAATATTCCAACCTGACTGTGTAATCAAAATTACTACAATATTAAAGAGAACATTACGGTTTTCCACAAGCCTAAAAGCCGTCCGTGAAATGCTAAGCCTCCATCCCTTATAATTCGCGATTAAAGGCGGAAGTTCAAATTTATTTGCACACTGCTAAACTTAAAGGGCATCAAGCGTGGGGATGCTACATAGCGGGTCGCCATTTTGAACTGGGTTAGTTTGCGCGCACCGCATGACACTGAGCTAACGTGCATTACGCACCGTGCGCAACGCGTATGCAAGATGGCGCCGCGCATCTCATTTGACGAATCTGAACTACCTTTAAAACTCAAACGTCTCTTGTGTAATGCAGACATCGTTTTGACAAATGTATTGGGGGCGTTCCAAAGGAGTATTGTGGAGATGATAAACTCTTTTATCTGAATTATCTGTGAACAATTAAGAAGTCAGTCATAAGATTAGAATTGCCGTTATTGTGATTTTGGGACCACTTTAACGTTCATAAAATTCGTAATTTACAACAAGAATATGTATTCGAAAGACTGACATCCGATCTATGATTCCTAACATCACATGTTATCTTCCGTGATATATTGCTTTCGCTTTTCGATTTCGATTCGGCATCGATTTCATTAACAATCATTATCATCTGATGGCATTTGTCTTTATATTGTTCGCGGAAAATTAAAGGGATCAATTATCATTATCCCTCATACATTGTTGTATTCGTATTACCGATAGAAGAATGGAACGGGTTTTGGTTTGTCGAATTTCCCTTTCGCTAAAAAGATATTTAGGATTGAAGTGTTTGTATTTCTAAATATCCACTGGAAAGTTATAACTGTGTAGAAAGTCAGTGCAATGAGGTAACGAATATCACTTTGCGTTTGTGCTCATTAGTCGGCATTATAACATCCATTTAACCTGTACTTTTCACACAACACTTTGCAAACGTAATTATCAGATCACAATTTCATTTTTGTTTTTATTAACCATTCATCATTCTTTGCTCATGTCAACAATGTTACTAATTTAGATCCCTTCAATTATGTTTACACAAAATAAACTCGTAATAATTACCAACGAACTAATTTAGTTATGAATATGCATACTGTCTTACAGGGGCCGCGGAAAGGTTTTGAAAGTGTGGGGGGGGGGGGGGGGGCTGACCACAAAAATGGGTCGCACCCGGGTTGGGTGGGAGGAGGAGGGGGAGGGGGGAAATTGAGGAGTTGAACACCACCCCCTCCCACCCTAACCCATCTCACACCACAATGAGTATCATTTATTAAATAATTGAACATTATGATATGCTTTTAAGCCAAAAAAGTGTGTTCGGGGCGGGGGGGGGGGGGGGGGGGGGGGGTTGCATCCCCCCGCCCCCCCCCCCCCCCCCCCCGGTTCCGCGGCCCCTGTCTTATACGTATCGTTTAAATATTTTTGATCTTTCGGATCCGATGATGGAGACAAGAGGTTTAGCATTCTCCGCATTTACATGATTGTAACTTTGCAGCGTGAGGAAAGGCACTTTAATCCTTTGTACCCTTCCCTTAATGTCCCCTTTGGTATACCTGTATACAGCCAACCACACATTAATCTACCTCAACACTTTCTACTTCTGCCATTTTTCTTAAAGGGAAATTTTCCCCATCATCTATTTACCTTTGATTAATTTCTCTACACATTAAAACATAATTTCATGCAAATATGTCCAATGTTTGCCCTCTGAACAAAGGAGGGGCATCATTCAAAGTCAATCGCTGAATGGGCTATTCCCATTCATCGCGTATAGCATGAAGACTGCCATTATATTGTTTGAAACCCGGATTTTGAATTGTTCGCGCCGAAATGCTACGTCAAACCCGAACAAACAAGCTCCGCCTCTTTTTGTTAGCTCTCGCAGCTCGCGGGGTTTGTGCACAAACACAATGCAAAACGTGAGCCAACAAAAAGAGTAGTTCGGGTTTGACGTCACATTTTAGAGCGATCCGAGTTTCATAAACATCAATGGCAGCCTCCTTGGTGTTCGCGATGAATGGGATTATCCCGTACAGCGAGTGACTTTGAATGATGCTCATCCCTTGCTCAAAAGGCCAATGTTGGTCGTATTTGCATGAAATTGTGTTTTAAAGGGATCTAGTAACTTTGTTGAGATGTGCAAAAACTGATGAATGGTTGATGCAATGTATACTGTTGTTATCTCATATGTCCTCAGGGTATTGTGTGAAAATTTCAGGTCAAATGGACAATGTATGGCCAAGTAATGAGCGAAAATGCAAAGTGATATTGGGTGATATTCACCAACTCACTGCATTCACTTTGTACAGGGATGAAAATCTCGCCCGGAGATTTTCTTATCTAAATACTTCAATCATACATATCTTTGTAATGAAAGGGAAATTTGAAAAACCGAAAGCTGTCCCATGATTTTATTGTTAATACGAATACAACAAGGTATAAAGGAACCGCTAGAATTACAATTTTATTTTGAGGATTTGGACAATGTTACTAAGTCCCTTTAATGTTTAGAGAACATAATCAAAGGTGATTATATGTTGAGGGAAATGTCCCTTTAACGCTTGTATTTAAAATTTCGTATGCTATATCTTATGCTGAATGTAGTTAAATAAAGCATTACGCTGTATTTTGTTATGTGGGAATAAACAACAACAACTGTGATAATCACAATAATCTCGAATAATAATACTTTGTAAAACTTGCAATCTCTTTCATATCTCCTCTCCATAGGAGCGCAGTCCACGACAGTACAGGATGATTATGTTCGAACCCACGAAACAACGAAACACTAGCTTTGGTAGACCAATAACAACATTACTTGCAGACGATAAATATGAAATATATATCCCGCGTGACATTTCACATAAATGGCTACATATTTTTCTTGACATGAATTTAATTCTGTATATCTTCAGAAGAAGCATAGTCCCTGGTAGTACATTGCAACCCTCTGGACCGTGGCGTAGCTACATAGGAGGGATAGGGATATAGAACTCCCACATTATTTAGCCACAATAATAATCACGGCCTTTGCATTGGAAATGGTGTTTCTTCCTTTTCAATGTGCATCCAGTGTATCTTTATTTTATTTATATAGGTAAACCCTCTGACATATCACCTACATCTCATCCTCTCAAGCGGGAGGGCAATCCGTGACAATACCGGATGATATTGTCTGGACCCCACCAACAGCGACTCTCTGACTCGGCCCGACCAATCCCAACATTGCGATGTAAACATTTTAAATATCTGTTCGGCGTAGTTTTTCACATTAATTAGTACAAACATCCTATATTAGTACATGTATGACTAGTGCTACTTTCTTACACTATACGTTCTCTTTACCTCTTTAGAACTTTATAACATAGCCCACAACCGATAACAATACCGGAAAATGTTGCCACATTACCAACTTGCCTGAATTCCACCCATAGCGACTTTCGAGGAACGACCATCACAACACATTGGTTGCAATGAATGTTTACATTTGAAATGTATTTCCGTATTGCTTCTTACATAAATACAAAAAAACGTACATATCCTATATGCATATCACTATGAACATATTACCACTTTTGTTACAAATCTACAACATTCTCTGTACCTCTTCAGTTATAACACAGTCTGCGTCAGTACCGGATAATGCTGTCTGGACCCCACCAATTCTGACTCTCTGGCTAGGAGAGACCGATCCCAGCCTCACTTGCGAGTTCATAGGAGCACCATATGCGGTGTACTGGCTGAAAGGTAGGCTACAACACAAAGTAAAATGGTTGCTTTTGTGACATAATACTTATATTTAAATACTTAGATAATGATAGATATTACAAACAATGTTATCAATAATAATGAAAATGTTAACAATGATGACGAAAATGACGGTGACAAATAGAACGGTAAATAGATAAACCCTTTTCCATGCTCATCGTCATTAATACTATGTATTCATCGTCAGTTGCATATATATACTTTGAATAAGGTATAATGGTAATAACAAAAATAATATTTTTTTTGCACGGGTAGGTTGTGATGGGTTCGAAAAAAAAGAGAAAAGATCTTTGCAATATCAGACAAATGTCCGAACGATGCGTTTGTTTGCAATTATAATATAAAGGTTCATTCTTACCTGTGTTCCAAATGTTTACGTCATTGATTTAATATTATAATTATGTCAGGTCAAAATAGCAATTACTCTTCCGTTTGATGTATGAAATCTCGCCAGGTTTATTGCCAGGGCAATTGATTCATATCAAGCATCAAATATCTAATACTAATTTTGATATTGTCTTAATGATGATTATGTACACTTTAAGTTGGTATCTGTTATCATGAGACTCGTAACTTGCTCTTCTAGCAGTCTAGGATCTGTTCTTAAAAAGTAACCCTTTTCAAATATGTATGATGTTGGGCATGGCTGCATCCCTGAAACTCTAAATCTGAGATGTTCCCAGAAACTGGCCTAGTAATGTCCCTTGTAAGCTGCTTTAGAGACTAATTTCATTCAGAAAGTCCAAAGTACATTTATTATGCAGACTTTAGGTACGTGGGTTTGTAGTAGACACCCTCTCCCAATCAATATCAGGGAGGTTGCTGGCGTCACAAGCGAGAATTATGTTCAGGAGTTTTTTTTTTCTTTACTCTGGACCTAGCGTACGCTTGCTTCCAGGTTGCGCGTGGTGGTCGGTAAAAGCTGCATATGTAGACTGAAACATCCGCTTTTCCTAAATTCAGCAGACATCCAACAAATCCAGTCAAATTCCTGTCGAGAAAGAGCAGTGATGACAGACATGGCTAACTGCAGCTACGAAGACCCCTCCTCCATCGGCGGAACATGTTTTGGTATTTCTTACTTTTGGATAATCCGTTCTTTCTTGTTAAATGAATCTTTATTATTTACTTTGTGCTTAGATACCAAAACGATTCTTACATGGTATACCAAACCTCCGCCAAGTGGGACTGTATCTTACGGACAAGGAATAGATGGATCACGTTTCGGTATCTCTAGTGATCTCCGCATCCTGGAGTTCAAGGCTCTCACGGAGTCGGACTCGGGGACATACACCTGCAAGGTGTCGAATCACAACGGCTTTATCATCAGTAACCAGACAGAAGTTCGAGTACTTGGTGAGAAAATATTAAAACTAAAAGTAAGTTAGAAAAAGGACGACCCACAATCAAATCGCAATGTACCAAAAATAACATGAAGGTAATACGTGTAGAGCCCACAAACACACACTGATAACATAATGGGGATTTTCATCGCGATGCAACTTGATCCTTCATTAGACAATGTTATAGTTAGTTTCACGATTTTGTATAGGCGAGTAAGTATTAATATCATACGATAATAATATACCGTATGTCCCAACATTAATTACAACGGGACTTTCTGCAACGATAACTTCGAAGATAGTAGATCAATCAGAACGATATTTCAGGGTATGAAACTATAACTTATTACCTACATCTTGCAGAAAACCCTATTCGATTTGCTTCAGTGGTCATGGAGAATTGGGGATCTTTGTAAATAATGTAATGGGTCCGTTTCTTCCAAGTTTGACACTTGGATGCTCTTGGCACCCACATAAATGGAAATATTTTGCTCACAACTGTCAGGGCAACTTACGAATTAATTCAAATTGTGTGCATACCTTTATATCAATGGTGTGTACTCGTGTGAGGTTTTGTTGTTGAAGGATGTGAACAAAATAATGAAAGCCATAAAGGAGGAAGAGCTCAAATCAAGTCTTCCATGAGTTAATGATTTAATTTTCTCTTTAATCATTAATGTTCACACCTTACTAATGTTTGCAAAACTCAGAAATATGATTTCCTTTTACTTCATTTCATTCATTAGTTCATTCATTAGTTGAAAATGCAGGAAACAAGAAGTTACTTTCTCAAAAGATATTTTTGTGCGAGAACACAATGAACAACTTAGTATGTAAGGCGTGAACACAATGGACAACGCGTCTTCCTACAAAACCTGGAGGGAAGGGACATCTGACATGATTTATAAAGATCCCCATTCTCCATGACCACTGAAGCAAATCAAATAGGTTTTTCTGTAAGATGTAGGTAATAAGTTATAGTTTCATACCCTGAAAAAGCATTATGATTGATCTACTATCTTTTAAGTTATCGTTGCAGAAAGTCCGATTGTTTTTTTTTGGGGGGTAAACGGCATTTTCATTCATATGGGTGCCAAGAGCATCCATGTGTCAAACTTGGAAGAAAAGGACCCATGACATGATTTACAACGATCCCCAATTCTCCATGACCACTGAAGCAAATCGAATAGGGTTTTCTGCAAGATGTCGGTAATAAGTTATAGTGTCATACCCTAAAATAACATTCTGATTGATCTACTATCTTTAAAGTTATCGGTGCGGAAAGTCCCGTTGTAATTAATTTTGGGACATATGGTACATGCATTTTAAAAACAGATCCACGAAATGTTGTTGCCTACACCAAACCGACTATCACCACGTGGAAGGGCTCCAGTGAATACCTACCATGTGACTTCACTGGAACTGCTAGCAAAGTCCTCTGGAACAAGATTGACAACACCCGTCAACGAGCAGCAGTTGAAACCGTCCTCAGGTATGCTGATGATATATATGAAGCCATTGGAAGCAACAGTCGCTTCTCCTGGAACGAGAACTACCAGCTTCATGTCAGAGACATCGAGGTACTCGACGGGGCGAAATACACGTGCAACGTGTGGAAAACGGATGGGACGCAGCTCCAGAATAGCACGATTATGACGGTCAATGGTAGGCATACAATTATTTTAGCTTCCTTTTATTGCACAGACGTATGCTTAACAAAATTGTAAACAAACATGTTTGTGTTGGAAATCACTTCTTTTTTTTCTTCAATGCGACGATTAGTATTATCATTTAAAGTTATAACACTGTTTATTTTATTGTAACCATTACTTACTTAACCGGTAATTAAATTCAGTGGATAATCTTTCTCGTGCGCGACAATTTTCTTCTGGCAGATATGTGCGTTATAATACAAAAAGTGCATGATTTGGAATTGATTATATATACCAGATTATTATACATACACGCCAGTTTTTCAATAAAATAAATCGTGTTTTTTGTTTCCGTCTCGGGTTTGTCTGTCATGGCGGGCATTATTGTTATGATATTACTGTCGTAACGTGTATTCTGCAAACTCTACAAATGTGGATTAGCAAGTCAATTATTTAACGATATTCCACACGGTAAAAGCCAATCTTGTAGTTATCTTGTGGTTTGCAATCTTAAAGGTATCTTGTAAGTATTTTGTAGTTTGCTCCATAGACTTTGTACATGGGCAAGTTGGAGGAGTGACGCTATTTTTGAAGCCTCGGCCTCCAAGGTAAACTTCTCTCCGTCATCGCGTAGTGACCTAGAAACTCCTTACCAATCATCATCATGTGAAGCGCGTAGCCTATCGCGCTTATTGTCATGTGCACTGTCCAGGGGGTGTCCCAGGGGGGTGTCACTGCTGCCAGAGTGCCGCGATTTTTGCTCACCGGAAGAGCCTACAACTGGTTGCATTATGGGCTACTTGGAAACTACAGTAAACCAATCACAGAGCAGTTCATACGCGTCGTCACCGGATCAAGGTCAATAAAACAAGTTCATATGCATACGTCACCATGGATCCCATTGTTCATAAGCGTGATACAAATCTAGGACCAGGGGGGTGTCACTGCTGCCAGAGTGCAGCGATTTTTGGTCATCGAAAGGAATACCACTGCAGGTTGCATTATGGGATACTTGGGAATTACATAAACCAATCACAGAGCAGTTCATATGCGTCGTCACCAGATCGAGGTCAATAAAACAAGTTCATATGCATACGTCACCATATATCCCATTGTTCTCAAGCGTGATACAATCTAGGACAGTGCGCAGGAAAATAGGCGCGATAGTCTACGCGCACTTCATAGCATGATGATTGGTCGAGTCTTTCTAGGTCACGACGCGATGACGTCTAGTGGTATTCCTTTTGTGCTTCAAAAATCGGTTCACTCCGCCATGTTGCCCATGTACAAAGTCTATTCGACACGTGACTTGCGCGCGTTAAGTGAGCCTTCTAGTTATAAACGGGTTGGTTTGTTTATTCATACTTCTATGTCTAGGACAGTGCACAGGAAAATAGGCGCGATAGTCTACGCACTGCATAGCATGATGATTGGTCAAGTATTTCTAGGTCACTACGCGATGACGTAGAGAAGTAGGCTACGGGAGCTTCAAAAATCGTGTCACTCCGTCATCGTGCCCATGTACAAAGTCTATGGGACACGTGACTTGCGCGCGTTAAGTGAGCCTTCTAGTTATAAACGGGTTGGTTTGTTTATTCATACTTCTATGGGGTGTCCATAGAATTATAAATAAACAAACCAACCACTCGTTTAAGCTGCGTTTCCATTAGAGCGAATTTCCGCCGCGAGTTTCCGCCGCGAACATTCGCACGGACCAAATCAGTGTTATTCATATATTATTCATGTATATTATTCTTATTACATGGCGAATATTTGCAAGCGAATTTTTGTAATCAAACTTCATCACGTCTTCTTGAAATTATTTTTAGTCAGGCGAAGTCAACATTGTTATTGTGACGTCATAATGAAAAGCATGGGTATCAAAGTGCGTGTTAATTTTGAACATTTCGCTCTGCCCATTCACTATGTACAGGATAATAGTACAGTGGTCGGTCTTTCCATTAAGCGTCTTTGATTGTAGGTTACTTTGCAGGGGGGTGTCACTCTGCCACAGTGACCGCGATTTTTGGAGACAGGAAGGTAAACTTCTCTACGTCATCAGAATTGCATTGTTGGTTACTTTTGGAACTACATGAACCAATCACAGAGCAGTTCACAGCGTCGTCACCGGATCGAGGTCAAGAAAACAAGTTCATATGCATATGTTACCATGGATCCCATTGTTCTCAAAATCTAGGACAGTGCGCAGGAAAATAAGCGCGATAGGCTACGCGCTTCACATGATGATGAAGTCTTTCTAGGACAACCGCGATGACGTAGAGAAGTTTACCAAAAATCGCGTCATTCCGCCATCTTGCCCATGTACAAAGTCTACCGGGTACGTGACTTGCGCGCGATAAGTGGGCCATCTAGTAATAATCGAGTTGGTTTGTTTATTCATAATTCTATGTTACTTTGGGAACTACATGAACCAATCACAGAGCAGTTCACAGCGTTGTCACCGGATCGAGGGCAAGAAAACAAGTTCATATGCATACGTTTCCATGGATCCCATTGTTCTCATTAGCGTGGTAAAATCTAGGACAGTGCGCAGGAAAATAAGCGCGAAAGGCTACGCGCTTCACATGATTGTGTATATTGTGTATATTTTTGTATATTATTGTACATACGACAAAGAATTATCACTGCTTGTATTTCAATATTGAAAATCAAAAATTAAGGCTGGAATTCTCATGGAGACCTTTTTTTAGCACAGTGCTAAATCGCGTCGTTTCGCGTCGTTTTACGTCAGAAGTAGGTTATTTTTTTATGGAAAGCCGGGTAGTTACTCCTGTGCCACCATAGTCTCCATTGGCACTTATCCTATCTTTTTTCTTCATTCAATTAGCGTTTTCTACACTCGATTTTGACAGCGGAAGTTTGGAGGTTTCCACGCAAGATGCGTCCATGTTATTTATATAAAAAGTCCAATAAACCGGGCAAAATCAACGATTATTGTCAAATTTCTACACACTTTTTTCATACTTTCTTCCTGCCAGTTTAGCGTAAAAATAAGCGTCAGGCGCAATGGTCTATTCATAGGTTTTGTGTTGCGTTTATGAAGGATGTGAGCGCATATACAGTACAAGCGCGCATTTATAAATAAGTGCGCATTTTTTGCAGTGTGGCGCTCCATAAAAATTTAACCCGGGCTAAATTTAACCTTTTGATGAGAATTCCACCCTTAGTGTAAAATCTAAAATTTTAGATTTTCACAGTGATAAATCTGAAACTGAAATAATTTTTAACTAATTCATTTAGTGCCTTTAATTAATTTATTGATTACTACATCACCTTCATATAAATTTATAACAAACTTACAATTAGATAACATTACTTTGTAAATATTAGATGTTTTCATTATACTTTGTAAATATTATATGATTAAACTTTGTACATATTGTATATAACCATGTGACATTATTCAATGAGACATTTCTTATATTGTTATCATCAATACCCTTGTTAAGGGTGAAAGGATATTAATAAATTTCATTTCATTTCATTTCATTTTCATTTCATTTCATTTCATTTCATTTCATGATGATGATTGGTCAAGTCGTTCCAGGTCAATCACGATGACGTAGAGAAGTTTACCTTGGCGGCTTCAAAAATCGCGTCACTCCGCCATCTTTCCCATGTACAAAGTCTATGTGACACGTGACTTGCGCGCGATAAGTGGGCATTCTAGTTATAAACGAGTGGTTGGTTTGTTTATTCATAATTACAGTGTATATGGCACTGTCCAAGATATTATCACGCTTATGAGAACAATGGGATCTATGGTAACGTATGCATATGAACTTGTTTTCTTGACCTCGATCCGGTGACGACGCTGTGAAGTGCTCTGTGATTGGTTCATTTAGTTCCCCAAGTAACCCACAATGCAATTATGATGACGTAGAGAAGTTTACCTTCCGGTCTTCAAAAATCGCGTGCAGTGTGGCAGAGTGAAACCCCCTGATCTCTGCTATAAAACGCGCAAATGATCCTTTATTATGGGTTGAAAATGTTTAATCAGTAATCAGAGATTCAATGTATTGGTCTTCTTCAATGAACAAGTCGGATAAATATAGATCTATGTTTTATTTATCTATGTTTTATGTTATATATATGTTATATGAACGTTACCCCATAGCAACGTTCACTATACCGGAATACGCAATGGTAATCAACCAATAGAAATTCTCAATTTCCCTGAATTATGACGTCATCCTCTTATATAAAAATATGATCGTTATCATTTTGATCACCTTTTTTTTCATTTTAGCCCTCCCCGAAGAACCTTACGTTCAGATAGCGCAATGTGGCAGATGTATGGCAGAACAGGAGGGTCAAAACTGTATAAGGTGTACGCATAACGTAACCGAAGATACAGACAAGTTCACGTTGGACTGCTCGGTAACTGGCGCCAAACCGAAGGTGACTGACATCACGTGGTCAGAAGGAGCAACTGGAAGAGCCATCAACGATACACAAGTTGTTCACACAAAGCTACCAGATGGCAGTTTTGACACGCGGGCCACAATGTCAGCAAACTTGTCAGCAATTGCCGACGACACTTCGTTCACTTGTACTGCGACCGGGACGGCAGTCAATGGCACATGGGATTCCGAACAAACAATTTCTGTTCGAGTATTGCAGCCGCTGCTTCCCCCTTTCCGTAATCAACTTTTAAGCTTTTAAGCTAATTTGAAGATAACCTTGTGAAGAAAATGATGTATAACTGTTCTAGTTTAATTGTTAGAGATATAGACAGACACAGAAATTCGAATTCATGATTACAAGAGTGGACCAGATTACAATTTTACTAAACGTGCCATATACATTTTAATAAAGAGTTATGGAAAACATATACCAAGAAACACTATTTTGCAAGAAGGTGTACATGATGACTAGTAACAGTATTTAATGTGCATTTTGGTAAAAAAAAGTTAAAATAAAAATTAATGACAATATGAAAAGTATTTCCCACCTTATTTGTATCCTTACTGGGATTGGGGAACCTGAAGACAATTTTTAAGATTTTGATAGTGAAAATGAAAATCAACAACTCATTGAATTTGACACGTTTAAGGATTGAAAGTTCAGTTAATATTTTAAAATCAAAGTTCGCCCCCAAATTATTCTATTACTACCAGTCCTGTTCCATAGTACACTGTTGGTCATAATGTTGGAATATTTTTTTTTCTTAGATCCAACTTTATTATTTTTCCTGTTTTTTGCGCCTAATGAATAATTTTAGACTAAAAATAATCATTACATTATGTTTCCAAACTACCAATGTATAATACATGGTAGCATGAATTTGCATTAATTAATGAATTCTTTTGTTTTGAGCTTTGAAAGGCAGGACCTTTGATGATTGGCCCCTTTCCTTCTGCAAAGCGTATGTCCAACGAGTCATCGTTATGGGTCATTTCTCAAAGTTGGCCGTGAGATTTTCAACCAAAATTGGCACAGAGGCTCTCGAGGCCATACCCGGTCCAATGTCATTGGCTATCCGCCGAACGATGCTTGTGCTCCACCAGGAAGGGGTGTCAACAAGCAATGTCCACTATTTCGTTGGACCATCGCAGGTTAAGGTCTGTAAAGTCCTCAGATGTCATCGAGAGAAGGGTCAATTAAAGCCAAGATTATCTCTAGGACGTCTACGATTGACCACTAGGATAGATTATCGCAAATTGCTTAACCTGTGCCGTAGAAACCGGAAATGCCAAAAAGGAGCCTTCGCCGACTATGAAGAAAACACTATGGAATCAACGCCTTCCGCCAAACTGTACATCAGCAATCCCTCTAACATGGTCACATAGCAAGACAAACTACCAAGTGTCCACCCAATACCATGTAACCGACATTTACCGGACGTCCCTGGACTAGGGAGCCCAGAAGATTTCCGCCTGGACACTAGAGATATGTCATCTTAATGGGTACGAGCCATACCACTGTTGGGACGTCACAAACTCAAGTCGTTTAGTGAATGCAGACAACTTGGAACTTCTCGCCACGTAATCGGCGAACCATTTGTCTTCCATCTGTTCGGTCAAGGATGTCATGGCTCGTACCCATTAAGATGACATATTCCATAGTGTTTTCTTCATAGTCGGCGAAGGCTCCTTTTTGGCATTTCCTGTTTCTACGGCACAGGGTAAGTAATTTGCGATAATCTATCCTGGTGGTCAATCGTAGACGTCCTAGAGATAATCTTGGCTTTAATTGACCCTTCTCTCGATAACATCTGAGGACTTTACAGACCTTAACATGCGATGGTCCAACGAAATAGTGGACATTGCTTGTTGACACCCCTTCCTGGTGGAGCACAAGCATCGTTCGGCGGGTAGCGAATGGCATCGGACCGGGTATGGCCTCGAGAGCCTCTGTGCCAATTTTGGTTGAAAATATCACGACCAACTTTGAGAAATGACCCATAACGATGACTCGTTGGACATACGCTTTGGAGAAGGAAAGGGGCCAATCATCAAAGGTCCTGCCTTTCAAAGGTCAAAACAAAAGAATCAATAAATTAATGCAAATTCATGCTACCATGTATTGTACATTGGTAGTTTAGAAACATAATGTAATGATTATTTTTAGTCTAAAATGATTCATTCGGCGCAAAAAACAGGAAAAAGAATAAAGTTGGATCTAAAAATATTTTTTTTCCCAAACATTATGACCAACAGTGTATGAACAAGACAACTAAAACTTAAAACTGTACTCCTTGTTTAACTTTCAGGTCTCTCCTCGGGGGCTGTAGCGGCTCTGTGTATCTTCTTCCTATTGCCGATCATACTCTGCTTACTGGTCCTCGTCTACCTGTATACATACCGCAGATCGGTACTACAAAAGAACCTGCCGCCTCAAGGTTTGTGAACAATACGCATATTTTTGTCTGGGGGGGGGGGGGGGGGATACATGATAACCTTGGAATGTTGAATGAAAAAAAGTAGAATCTGTCTTCATGGGAACTCCTTAGGATGCAAGAAGACCAGAAGACGAGGCTAGGATTGGTGTGGAAGAGCGTCCATGTCCGATAATATGCAGAGACTGTGTTGTATTTCAAAGATGTAATACTTTAGTGGAATATCCTTCTTTTTAAATCAAAGTTCTGGTTAAGAGGGTGGTACAAACAGTTAAACATTTGAATTTAGATGCCTTTGTTAAATTCTGATGCCAAGGATTAATATATGACATAATAACTAGAATGAATACCTAGAAATTAGGAAAGTTATATCGTGCATCATTATAATTGTTGTGATAACTTGTATTAACTTTTGTACTATTATTATTATTATGACGATCATCATAAGTATTATTATCATCATTATTATTATTACTATCATTACTGTTATACCTTTTATGTTTATTATTAGTATTATTATTATTATTATTGTTATTATCGTCATTGTTAGCATTATGTTTTCAATTGTATTTTTTTAAAATTATTGGTTGTATGTGTGTTCATATTTTCGTTATAATAAGTTGTGATGATAAAATACATATTAACGGCATTCTGACTTTCAATATCAGTAAATAAAACCTAATTTAGTATTGCTTCCCAAACTTCCCAAATTCCCAAATTTCCAGTTGTAAGCTGTTGCGGGTGCTTGGATTTAGAACCTGAACCAAATAATGACGGAACTTCAGAAGAAATACAACGTCTAGCAGATCCAGCAACAAATGGAAAAACAAATGTAGCACCAGGTAAGTTACAACACAGTTGCATCCTTCACTATACGGAAACCTGATAGGCCTATCCCAGGTTCCCGCGAGTCAATTCTGGGTCCGCGTTAGCTTAAGATGCAATCGAGACACTCATACCTGTATGAATTGAGGAAAATGCAATGGACTGCACGCTGGCACGCTCTCGTGTTAGGAGCCTAATAGTACACACCTTGGTTACAGTAATGAACACTGATATAATACCGATTTATTCACTCAATGTAGGCACTTCAGTGACAAAAAACAACTCGTAGGCCAGTGAGCCAGGCCTGCATAACATCGATGCATCAATGTTTTAAACCCCATTTAAAGAATCCTGCAATCATATTGCTTGCAAGTTGATGCATATACAAATCAATATGCTCGCTTAGAGCAAGCGCCTTGGGTCATATCATGGCCTACAATGTCAATATGCCCCTCATAAATGTCAACAATTGTATAATATCTCTCCAGTGGCGTAGTGTGGTCGGAGTTGTTGGGGTAGCTATGCCGCTATATTTCCCAGACGGCCTTTATAGAAGGTAGTTTAATACCGTTGTGATGTTTTTGTTGTTGTATATGCCGAAGATGGAACCCACAATCTCCATTGCATGAGATGGACGCTCTATCACTGATTTATTACCATACCTGCATCAATTCCACTCAATTCATCAAGTCATATTTCGCTCACTTTTCACTTAATCTGAATGCCTATAATGTTAGATAATGATTCATATGTTGCCGAGAATATCAAACAGATCCCTTTGTATGACTTTACCATAACACTTTCTTTCAGACCCTTTGATCGCAGTGCTACAAGAGAAAAGGACAAACATCAACAACTACATTCCGGGCAGCAAATCACAACATGAATTTCCCCCAAACAAAATCTTCAACATTGGACTCTATGGCATCATGTCAGCAGGAAAATCGGCTTTCGTTAATTCGCTCTCATATGCTGTCTCAGGTATGTTGTTATCTGTCTATGATATCTTGGTGAATGCTCTGGAGGAAGTGGAAGGAATGCATTTTATAATTATTTCGTTATTGCAGATTTATGACACATAATACGATAATCATTATGTATACCACTTAACGGATCAATTGAACACATCTATATCAGATTTATAACAGCAGCTGCACATGATTTATTTGCTCACAGGACAGCACCATGCGATCGTGCAAGAAGCTACACCATCTGATGGAGGGAGCAAAACACTGTACCGAGAGAATGTGCCGCTGACTAGACAACTACACATAGTCGATACAAAAGGGATGAAAGCATTTGATGACTCATATATCAAAGATATTATGGATGAGATTCGTAAGTAGTAGAAACTCTTTTAGTTGTGTATGAAACTATCGCAATTATCCGTCTCTAATAACAATATCGTTTCACTTTTTTCATCTTGTGTATACGAATTAAATAAAAAAACTCATGAAAGAAGGACTGTAAACTCGCGTTTGATCGAGTGTATGTGTATCTCCTCTTACAAAGAGATGTAAGGGCGGAAATAAACATCCCGTAAATTAAAACACCAGCATAACGAATGAGTTCAGTTGAATAATTAACCTTGTTTTATGTTATACATTTAAATATTGTCAAGGGGTTATTAGAGTGTTGATCCACGTTGCACTCTATAGTTCCACTTAACTCTAAATTGGACTTGAACATTCTGGAAATCCTTTAGTTTATTTGAAAGTTATTGAAATAGTTGTTAATTTAGATAATTCAAACTTCCTTTTATCAAGGAAGTTTTTTGTTCTTGATGTTCAAATTTAAGAAAAGTCTTAAACAGTTGCATGTGTGTTTTTAGATATGTATATCATATGTATATCATTCAAAGGCCACACATGGATTACCTTAATGTAAGTCCAATAAGAATTCAGGTTAAACTTAAGATCTTTGTGAAACACGGCCAGATGTTTGTGTCCCCTTACACTGAAAACCCATGTGTTAAGAATATTAATTTTCTATTATGAATCAGGACGATTGTGAGAAAAAAATACTCCTCAGCGATCCTTTCAATGTTAATTAAGGTTTTGTTATGAACCCACGTATAGCCAGGATAGCACAGTAAGACATAAAATAAAACATATATGTTAGATTGGATCGGTTGTTGTTTTCAAATATTTCACTTTTTATTTTTAACTTACACATTTAAGGTGGAAAACGAGGACAAGACACAAAAAAGGAAATATCGGGTGGAAAAGAAATCCATTGCGCAGTCTACGTCTTCAAATCAAGGTATAGTTACTATCTAGGCGGTAAGTGAATCATTGAGCCTGACGATCATATTGCTGAGTGCTGACATTATGAATTCACCCCGAGCTGGATGAATTTGTTCAATTCGTTGAGGGGTCCATAACAGAATTTCACTCTTTTTAAAAGGTGGGGCTTAGGCTTGCCATACCAAAGATGAACAAAATAATTGCAAAACTATTGTAAAATCAGCAAAACATATTTCGGGTAAACAGTTTACAAATATTTGATGTATGTACAAATACAGAAAATGTAATTAGAAGTCAACATGTACTCGCACTACATAGGCACTCTAAAGGGACTGTCCGCCTTTCACAAATCGTCTGAACAGTTGTCATTTGACGGATGAGGATGAATGTAACACACACACAAATTAAGATCGAACAGCTCTGTAATTCAGATTCTACGAATTAATAACGAATGCGCCCCTCCACCAAACTATATATCGGTCAATAAAGGAGGTATTGTGAAGCCGACATTTGTGAAGGTATGTCAAAAGGTTTCGAAAATGAAGAATATACAATTACATGTAGTTAGTTTTAGCGAGTTTTGCTTATTTCGTTTAGTATTCGCTTACGCCGTTGTTCGATCACAATCTGTGCGCGGGTCACGTAGTGGTCACGCACAGCAACGTGGTACTCCGTGGAATGCGCCGCGAGCGAAAGATTAAGTATAGTGATACAGTTATTAATTTGTATAATATAGATGATAGGAGAGAAAATACACAGAAGCAGGGTAATTTAATTAACATGAACGATAATGGGTTAAAAATAAGAAATCATAATACAAAAGCCAAAAAGAGAGAAAATGGAAATGGAGAATAAATTAAAGAAACAACGTAGACTGATCCTGAAACATAATAACATTATGAACTGATTACTGCATTATATTAGAATAATTGTATTATTAAAACATTAATATGTACCGATTGGGAGAATGTGAGTAAGTTGAATTGTTGGTTGTATGCTGCTCTTGTTACTGTAGCCACACTTTCAAAGATCTTTTTCATCTCTTCTCCTTCCTATTTACATTAGTAATTCTTCTGAAATAATAATGTCAATGTCAAGGAAAAGACACTAATACAATTTGAACATTTAAATATGAGATATTATAGTAATGTTATTGAAGACCTTCCTTTATTTTGTTCACCATTTAACTTTTGTTATACAAACATATACAATGCATTATGAACGTACAATAATACTAATAACGTTTTACTTTCCACAGTGACCTGGGCAGTCGTAAAGAAGGAGTACAATTCGTTAATCTGCTCTCTAATGAGGTTCACAGGAAATTCGGTGAGACAAGCCTTTTTTTTTATTGATAACATAATAATTATTATATCATATTATACGAGAAGTGCAAGGAAAAACATGAACAAGACGATCAAACTATTGAAGAGAAAGTAGGGGGATGAGGAGTGGAGGATGAAGAAAATAAGTAATCAAAATAAAAAAATCAAATAAGTAATGGAAAAGTAGACAGGAGGTAGACAATGACGAGAAATAACGCTGTAGCATGTGTCTAATTTGGATATGAAAGAAAACATTGTAGCATTTGGTATGTTGTTTTGAAAAGGTTTTGACCATACCTTGAAAGTAATAAAGTTTTTTCAACTTATTAGTCAGAATAATGCATGAACAATTTGTTTTGATCCTGTCTCGAGGCACTATAGCCACTAAACAACCCTCGAACTCGATGTTTTGTTTGTTATCAATAGGTCGACATGTTCTCATCGTCATTACACACAAGGACGAGTTGGAGAAGGAGCCGGAGGATGACAAGGACCAGCAAAAGAGAATAAGCGGAGATCTTTATGAAGCAACATATCAAAGACTTCACCACGAGCCGATCAGAAGCATCGATTCTAACCATGCCAACCAGGGTAACGTGTATGATACTATTGATGTGAATGTTGAAGAGCAGAACGCAACGGCAGAAACGGCCATTGAAAATGATACGGTCAATGAAGTTGAGGAGAGTAGGGTTGTCACAGAAAAGAAAAACCGGGGAAAGGCATTCTTGAAACATATCAAAGGCAAAACCCATGGCTCGAGAAAGAAAGATGTTGAGGTATGCATTGATTTAGAGGAACAAGAGAGGTTGAATGTGAATGAGGGCGGGGAAGAGGGTAAGGTATCTAATACAACCGCTGTTCGTGATCATGGCACCAATGAAGAAGAAGGTGCCTCAGAAAATAACATGGGAAATGTAACTGCCAATGAAGATAGCGATAAAAAGGTTGGAAAGGAAAAGTCGAAAAATGGACAATCATCTTTGAAGCATATTAGAGAAAAAGCTCTAGGTTTTGTTAAGAGAAAGAAAGACGTGGAGAAAGGACACGATATTGAAGAGAACGAGATGATGAGTGCACGTGACAGAGGTATCGAAGTACATGACTATGAAGCTGTGGGGGCAAATGAGACTGGGAATGAAACGGAAAGTTTTTATGATGCAGAGGAGGAAATACCAAAAGTGAATAATCAGAAGGAAGATGGAACGAAAACAAAAGCAACCCCAGATGATGATAGTCCGAATATAACTCAAGCTGAAAGCAACGAGAAGCAGCAATCAAGATCAGGACAGGATAGTGATATCAATGGAAAAGATATCCCGGATTCGAAGCTCGAGATAGGAAAGAATAGTTATGACGCAGAGGTACAATATGAGCGTCGGATTGTCACAACAAGTGGCGGAAACACATTGAGTGAATGGAAAAAAAAGATCGTAGACTATACAAACGTTCCGGAACAAAACATTTGGGCGTTCAAAAATTACACTGGTGAAAAACCTGAAGAAGATCGCGAGAGGAGCATAGAGTTTCTAGACTTCTTGTCGGTGTGTCTGGATACTGCAGAGAGGAATGCTCAGTTCAGGGATGAATACATACGAGAAAAGAAGAGCAAGACAAGTTACAAGGCCTGGCATCCCAACAAATGGTTTTCATCTTGAATCAGTATTTTCCTTAAATCCAACTGATTATGGCAAGTATTGGATTTAATCTTTAAAATCCTAAAGGCATAACGCCCCAATAATGCCAAATAAATCACATGCATTGAATACACAAACCTGCTGAACCTGCTGAACCTGCTGAACCTGCTGAACCTGCTGAACCTGCGAACCTGCTGAATCATCACATTGAGCATATTCTCGCTGATATGCCACATCTATTATTTAAACTCGATTTAAGTCTCCGATTCTGGTGGTTTGGGACTGAATCATTATGTCCATGGCTAGCTGGTAAAATGCTACTATATCTGCTTGTTCCGTGGAATGGAATGGTAAAGGTTGCTTCCATCTAGCCTTCATGTTGACGGTGATGGAGCAGCAGTCGTAGGACTGTATAATAATTCCAATCATGGCTATGCAACATGTCCACTGATTGACTATGCATGCCTCTATAACGACCACAATGAGAGGATGATATGGATGAAGGGAGGAGAGAATATGAGTTCACGATTATACAAACGCTTTAGAGAGTTTAGGCTCCGATATGTATTTAGGAGAGGAGACTATTCCACTGAAGGCAGTGACACCATAAATCAGGCCAGGAATAAAAATGACATGTCCACTGCATTGAAGACAGGGCATTGATACAATATAGCGATAAAGGGCTAGTTTGCCTTAGACTATGAATAGGTGCCAATAACGAGAACGTTGGTTATTAGAGAGAGTTGACCCATTGTATGGTTTGCAACTGCTGATGCATGGAGAAGACTACCTGGCAATTCACACGGTCTACACTCACCAGACATCAAACTTGGAACAAGAAAAGACATGACCGCCAGGAAAACGGACATTGCTCCAATGCGAGTCGCGGGCTAGATTTAATGTCCTAAAATATGTGAATGAGAGCGTTGATATTTGAGAGAGAGGACCTCCTGTATCATACGTGTAAATTAGGTGATGAAGGCTAACACAGGCTAAATTCACCAAGCTTATTTCACCAGACATCAAACTTGAAAGAAGACACGACATGCCCGCCTGAAGAGCGAATATTGCTCCAATATTGATCGACGGTCGCATTGTCCTAGGATAATTGGCAGCTAACTATAAAATATTGATACTCGACATAGTTGAATGGTTGATATCATGTGTCTTGTGGAAAGCTACAGTACAAAGAGGCTGGCTGACGTAGCATTCGAGGCTTTTTTTCTGTGGTAAAAGAAAACCGAACGATGCTTATAGTCCTTGGATTTGGGGTACGATACTACTCTATATTATTGTAAGGGTTGACCTCATGTATATGAGGTGCAGCTGCAGAGCGCGAAGGGTGGCTTACATAAGCTTGTAAGGCTCACCAAGCATCAAACCTGTGAGAAGAAACAATATGGCTGCCGGACAAATATAAAAAAACTGGGAGAAAAGAGTAATTGGAGTGTTGATATTTGAGAGAGTTGATCACCTGAGTGTGTGTGTGTAGGGCGCAGTTGCAGTGTGAGGTCGCTGACAACCAGAAGTGAGGTACACGAGACACCATGCATGGTACCAAAGATGAACATGGTTTATTGTGATGGCATAGTAATAAGTGTATCAATATAATTTGAGAGGTTTTGAGCTTCTTTATATGGAGATGGAGGAGGCCAGTTGAAATGAGTGAGGTAGACCAGGCACTGGAACAGAGACAACCAGACCAGTAGACATGCTAAAAGGCCAAACATTACTCCGATCCAAACGGTTCGAGGGCTAGTTTATACTAGATACAAAAGAGAGATTGTTTTGGATATTAATCTTTGCATCTAGATGACTTGCCACAATTGTAGCATGCATTGATATGTCCCCGTTCCTAAGTATACCATGTACATATTGTATATAATTACAAACAAACTCAAAGCGTAGCAATAGAGGCATAACTAAAACCCCCCCTATATTGTAGTTACCATGGTTACGGTGATGTACATAATACTCAATAAATGTCTGTAATTGAGTGCTTAATAGTACACATTATTTATGATTGCTAACTTCACTACTTCTAAGACGGGATGCTTCTCTTCAGTCCGTTCGTATATGAATACATCAAAATCATTAACATGACTTCAATAGACTATGCACGGAGATGGAATGATGATTATGTACATGGTATACTTAGATGTTTCCACTACGTATCTTCACGTATATTCGACATGGGACGGCACCAAATTGCGTGTTAAGGAGATATGTTCATCAAATATCAAGTATAATAATGTTTCTGTATATATTGTATCATATGTTTCATACCACTTTAAATAAATTAAATTCGCATTAATATTTTGAATGACCGTATCATTTACCATAACAAAGTTACTTTGTATATAAGCATGATTCGTTTATACGGTAATATATTCGTATTCAAGTTCTTCTATTTCAAACACAAATTTAAAACAATACTACTTTCATTCGATAACAATTATGTGAAGTCATTGTGATGTTAATTGATTTTCGATGGATGATTCTTCACCTCAGTAATACAATAAGCTGGTAAAATTATGTAATGTAGGATGCTATAATTCAATTCAATCCAATTCAATTAAGTTTAGTTTATTTAGCAAATGCAACAAAAACATAAGTAAATCAACCAATATACAAAATATATATCATAGCCAGGGCATCTGGAGAGCAGCATATATGACATGCACTTCATGTATGCATAACGTAATATTTGAATAACGATAATCTTTAACACTATCTTCCTCCGGTCGCTCTTTGATATAGCATATTAATTGGGAAATATTAGATCGAACGAGAAAAGATTGATTTGGTTTTCAAAAAGTTGTTCATTGTTATACATTGCTATATTTGTGATATAATTGTATATACCGGGTGTTATTAGCATTTTGTATACGTATACACTGCATAATGTTCATACTATAAATAATATTGCATTTGAAATTATTATCTAGTTCGATTTTTGTAATCTATTGTACAATATTCACAATCTTCAAAGAATGCTGTGTATTAACAAATATAATTTTTAAATGTGTATGAGCTGCATGAGTAGATAATGGCGTATCGAAAAAGTGTACATTTTGCTCAATTTGTAATCTTATACACGCAGTGAAACATGAATGGCATCGTGATTGTGTTGTTACTACATTGTAATCATAGCAGCAGGGCGTTATTTATGTTGTTACGCTTGAGCAAATACAATTCATTGAAACGAATAAAATGGTAAATTCGTAATTTGTATTTAAACGAATTGTGAATACTCTCAAAGCAAGGTGATTGTTCTAATTTAATCACTCTTGCCCATTTGCTAAATTTAAAAGAAATGTTGGTATTCAAACCAGTCAGATTCATTCATGATTACTGATACATTAATAATGTTTATATGCATACCTCCATGATTTCTACATTAAAATGCGTATTGTTTAAGGTTATGCACTGCAGCTGATGTACATTGCTGCGTTACTTGTATGTCAAATATATACACTGAATATATTAATTGAAGGATACGCCATACCAATTATCTTTATAGAGATTGCACTCCTCGATTCAAAGAAAGCACAAGGAATTCGATTAGGGAGTGTACAAGCACTATGTGTGGTTATTGTAGCTCTAAGAAGAGTCCACAAGCACATAGTATAGATTATTGCAAACCGTATTGTATATTTTCATGTACTGTGGAATTATCATAACTATCACGACACTACTATTATGCCGCTCTCCGTACCCTGTAATTCATATATGATAATATTAATAAAGCATACCTTTTATATCGCGCTTGATGCCAAATGTTATACGTTAGGACTACATACTGTATATATATATTATTGTGCTATATTTATTACCGGCCTGTGTGCTAGTTACAATGGTAGCACGCATTAGGCATTTAAATTAATATAGTCTTTGCCTGGTTCCCATAATACACAACGTGACACAATGGTATAAGTGCATTATGATATTTATCGAAGGGCAAACGTCCACCTCGAATAGGACTCGAACCCGAAACCCCTTTATGAATTCCAAGACGGGACCACTAGATGCGCACTATGCAACTAATTAAATTTAATTAACAACAGTAGTTAGCCTATAGTCCTATTAGAAAGGAAATACTTATAAGGGTAAAAAAGAATAAAGACAGTCATGCCTCAAACTTAACATTGACGGCCCAGTTGATTTTGAATTATCTAGCAGTGCTCCAACTAAAGTCGTATGTTGATTGTGCAGCCTTAATCATGTTAATTGGATCATATTATAAACACAATTAATTTTAATCATGAACTATATTTTTAGCGCACTTTTGCATAGAAACATTACAACTTTTTGTCAGTTTAATGATATTTGTGGCGATTTGCTAAAATTAACAAAAATGAACAAAAAGAAGGTGTGCTTAATTTTCAGTTCTGTTCAATTTCGCTGCTATGTTAGGCAAGCGAATAGTTGATAATCTGATGTGGATACTTAGGCATATTGAAGCAAACGTGTTGTTTACTCATATCTTGTAATATATTGTGCTTCTGTGAGATACCCGTAGAACACCACCGTCAAGCACCCCCCCCCCCCCAAGCACCTATACGCATCTTGCTTTTAAAGACGTTTCCATGAGATTCACCTCCATTATTATCCTCATGAATATTCCTCACCATTATTTGCATTCTTGATTAAAAGTTTCCGGTTTGGACAGAGAGCGGGCGCTCTTTAAAAGCAAGATGCATATTGGTGCTTGGGGGTACTTGACGATGGTGTTCTACGGTATGTAATTATAATGTATATAAATGTTTGTTATACAAGCATTTGAAATGACGATACTTTCTAAAAACATGCAGAAGGATCCCGATTAAGAATGAATCATAGCATGTTGCTTAAACTTTCTAACAAAAAGAGATATGTTGAGGATACAAAGATGCCAAAATACATACGCTCGAATGATTTTGAATGCTGACTATAATACTCCATCATTGGGACTCCTTCACTGAAGTGGCAGCCCGTTGAACAAAGAATACATTTTCATTATTATGTTATGGTGTATAAGTTATTGCAGAACCTTGCCCCACAATACCTTTGTAATTTAGTATCTAGGCGTAATGTAGCATATTGTACTCGTTATACCATTTCTAGCCAATTATACTTGCCCAAACCTAGAACTGAATATAGAAAACGCTCCTTCTCGTATATTGCAAGTAAACTTTTTAACGCACTACTTATGTATGTCCAAATATCTCCCACATTAACAAAATAAAAAAAAGGCCTTTGGCAACACTAGTCCGTTATATGATATCGCAATAACTATCGCTATTTGATTTTTGTATACTCCTAAGTTGCCATTTTTATTTTGTCATACCCCCGATGTAACTTTGTTTTAATTGCCAATTTGTTTGTATTGTTGTTTATTATATTTATGTATTTATGTTTTGTATGTATTTATATCTTTATGCTGTGTTTAAAAAAAATGTAAACGTTGTAATTTCTATCTGATACAGGGCCCTCCTCTAAAACAAGCCTGTATGACACTGAATGGGGCTACCCTGTGTTTTTAAAGAAGACTGAATAAATAAATAAATAAATAAACACGCAAAATGCTTTCATTCGACGAATACTAGTAACTATTGCGATTGTAGAATATGTGCTTGATAATTTATATGTGATGATCATTATATGTACTTGCCAATATAATTCCAAAGCATAAACAATCACATATTAATATGCTTAGGATTCAGAAGCGATTATTAGCCGCTAAATAGGTCGAATATGTGATTATTGTTATTGAATTTGAAATAATATAATTCCAGACGTATCTTGCAAGAGTCTTGGTTCGTGTGATTAATAACGCTGAAGACCGCATTTTTTGTATAATTATTTGTATGTGTTTTTATACTATTATTATGCAAAATTGTTTGTGACTAAGAGAATACAGATGTAGGCACTATAATCATGTCAATACATTTTAATATTCTTATCTTGCTAACATTACACATACCTGACTGTTCATAATTTGTTCCGTTTTTTAATGTTTGTATTGTAAATATTTATAATTTGTCTTGGGCATATAAATGAGAATAAAATAAAACAATGAAGTATGAGTTGAATTTCTCTCACAATTATGCATATTGTATTTTAAAGGTGGTTCAGATTTCCAAATCAGACGCGAAAATCTAGTGAACGCCTTGCGCACGGTGCGAAATACATACTGGCACAGTGTTATGTAGTGTAGTGCGCACAAACTACCCTAGTCCAACATGTAGTATTTCTCACAGTGCCCTCACCCTATCCATGCATGGCAATCTTTGATACGTTGATACACACATACAAATTGTAATAGGCTAATACATACAAACAAACACGCACACACAAACATGTACACGCACACATACACACACACATACACACGCACACATTATATGCACATCATACACACATACGCACAGACACGCACACACACATACACACGTTTCACCATATTTCCACTATTACAACATTGATACGGGAATTCGTTGCAGAGTACTTAGTGTTTAAGAAAGTAATAGCTCGATGGCTGAGCATCGGTCTAGCAAGGTAAATAAGTGACGCCATTTTGATTAGGGGACTCACTTTTTTGTTGTGTTTATGAATCATGCACGCTTTTGTAATACACACAACAATAAAGTAAGTCCCCCTAATCAAAATGGCGTCACTTTTTGACAAAAATGTTTTGAGCAAAATAACTCGGCAGGATTGTTCCTACACTTTGTGACTAACTTCTGAGTGAAAATGAAGTTGGTCCATTGAGTCACGCATGAGTGAGCACACAAAGTGCCAATATTTCCTTTGATTTTGTTCACACATAAGTTAGTCAATAAGTGTAGGAACAATCCTTTTTGCTCAAAACATTTTTGTTAAAAAGTTATGTTATTCTAATCAGGAGGAGACTTACCTTTTTGTTCAGTTTATTCCAACAATACACTCTAAATTACAGGGATTTAAAATCTAAATCGTAGCTTGGATTAAAACAAATATAAATACACTTAGATTATTTGTAAATCTATGGAGACTTAAAAAGTCGCGCGAAAGCAATTGTTAATCGAAGGCCAAGGTGTGATTCTCAATCCATCAAAGGATTGGAAAATAACGCCAGGTTATCGGAGATTTGATCAGAGATATTTCACACGTGACCTACTGCGGTATTCTGAAGCTCAGTTTTCTTAGTTTTATACTCATGAATATTCATAACTAGGATTACGGTTTTGGTTAGAGTTAAGGATATGATTACAATGAGACCACTCTTTCCATCATCAATTTACGTAGCGTAGTGGTCACGCTGTGGACCTCCACGCTCGGTGTCACGGGTTCGAATCCCCTCTTAGTCTTCTATTTTTTCTTTTGCCATGATAATTGGTGAGTCGCGCTTTATTTAGTAAATGTATCATGCACAGTAAACTAAAAACTGAAATTGTGGCCTGCATCACTGATTATGAATAATTCATTAGGATGCCATGAACTCGCCTGAGGCCTAATAATATTAACATAAAACAAATCCAAAAGGGCTTCATTTTTAATCTATCTGGATTTATATTTTTTAAATCCAACAAAAGATTTATTTTAAATCATGATTGGCTGGTCCCTATAGTCTATCAGGTTATGCAAAGCAGCAATTTGTTTTGCTATAATCTTGGAAACAGTTTTTAATTTGGTCTAAATACATTACTGATGAGAAAAAGTGATGTTTCCATTTTTTATTTTTGGTCCCAGGGTGCATTTTGGCGATTTTAAAGATAATTAGCTGATTTGCATTTTTGTGAAATAAGGTCAGGGGTCATTTTCTATCTAGGAATCGTACAATATTGATAAAAACTAGTATGCAATGGTATTTTGGGGCAAGGATTCCATTTCCGGTGCTCGTGTGTAAGTGCTGTATGGAAAACACTCTGAAATCCAAGATGGCTTCCCCTAATTTGCATATTTATGAATATTATTGATTTTCAGTGGCTACAGCCCCTAATAAGCAATACCTTATTTCACAAATATGCAAATTAGCTAATTATCTTTAAAATCGCCAAAATGCACCCTGGGACCAAAAATAAAAAATGGAAACATCACTTTTTCTCATCAGTAATGTATTTAGACCAAATTAAAAACTGTTTCCAAGATTATAGCAAAAAAATTCACAACATTTATTTGTACTACATTAGGGGATATACTACTAACCACAGCCGAAGAAAGATTTAAAAGTAAATCTAATAGATTTAATTTTAAATCCTTGTAATTTAGAGTGTACTGATCAATTAAACTCAACACAAAAATAAGTCCCCCTTAATCAAATAACATAACCTTTTAAGGAAAAGGTTTTGAGCAAAATAACTCGGCAGGATTGTTCCTACATTTATGTGTGAAAATGAAATTGGTCCGTCGAGTCATGGATGAGTGACCACACATCAAAGGCAACATTTTCACTTTTTGACTCTTGTGACTTTTGAAAAGTGACATTTTTCCTTTAATGTGTGCTCACTCATGCATGGCATGGCGGATCAAATCATTTTCACAGAGACTTTAGCCAATTATTTTAGAAACATTCATGCCAAGTTATGTTGCTCAAACCCTATTTGTTAAAAAGTTACGCCATTTTGCTTAGGGGGGAAGTTACCTTTTTTGTTGTGTTTACATACGTTTGATCATCAAATACTAATATTACACTTAGTAACAAGTCATGAATACTAGTTTAACACTAATTAACAAATCAAGAATACTTCTAACACTAATTAACAAATCATGAGGACAATCAATATAAATCTGCCCATTGAATTACAATAATAATTGTTCGACATAAGGCACATTGTAAACACAATTGTTAAACATCTTGGAGGTGGTGTCGCAATCTAGCGAGCCACGTGTACAAGGGGTCCACGGCCATCCCCGAGCGCAAATCCAACGGAAGCTCATCCCATACATGCCATAAGCGCGGGAAAGTATGGATGGCTGAGCAATGTAACCGCTGAGTTCGCGCCCGGATGCGGACGAACTTGACCATTAACTTTACCTTAACAGCATCTCGAACCACGTCACAATGAATAAACCCGAAAAATGCTTTAACAGCATAAGTAAATAAACAACACCTTCTTCTCATTTCTAATGGATACCAAGAATATTTAATCTGCTCGTATGACGTTACTTGTTTACGTTGCCGTTTCACATTACATGCTTTCAGAATCTTGTATTTTTTTGGTTAATACATTGTCAGTACTTAATTTTGAATTTGATCGACGCATTATTCTTTGGCAAGACTCCAAAATCATCAACAATTTTGAAAAATATTTGAAATTATGTCAAAATAGTTTTCAGCTATAAATACAATGTAATCGGAAATTATCTCTAGTACTGTATCACATTCCAGTACAGTTGTTTAAACAATGCTATGCTTCGAACATTTACAGATGATGTAACTGTGTTACTTTGTTCACTTGCTTAGAATAATTATGTTAAATAAGCCTCTTACAATATGTGTTTTGACTTCACTTCAGAATATGAAATGGGTTTGCATTTTTCTTCTTAACATGATATAATACAATCCCTTTGAGTTGAATAATATGGAGCAAAATGATTGTCTTGATATTATAAATGATGACAATGTTCAATACATTTCTTGTGGCGCAAGCAGTTATATATTTCCTGAAGATTTTTATGAAAAGTTCAAGAGCCATCAAGATTATTTTTCAGTGATGCATTTGAATACTAGAAGCTTGTGCACAATTTTTGATAACTTACAAATATTATTGGCATCACTTAAATATAATTTTGATATTATAGGTATAAGTGAAACATGGTTTAATTGTAACACTCATTTGGAAATGTACAATATAGAAAATTATTCCTTGCCTTGGTTCAAGTTTGTAGATCAGATAAAATTGGAGGGGGTGTTGCTATATATGTGACAAATGGAATTAACTACTCTATTCGTAATGACTTATCTTTTTGCTCACCAGAGTTAGAGGTAATCTTTATTGAAGTGAAAGGTTTGGAAAATAAATCTAAAGTTTTTGGCTGTGTTTATAGACCCCCTAATACTAATGTATCAAGTTTTAATGACAAACTAAATACATGTCTATGTGTGCTAGAAAAAGAAAAGAAAGACATAATGTTGATGGGTGATTATAATATTGACTTGCTTCATCATCAATCTCATGATAAGACAAATGAGTTTTTAGAAACTATGTTCTCTTATAATATGTACCCACTAATTTCAAAGCCTACACGCATTACTGCAAGATCTTGCACCTTAATAGATAATATATTTATAAATACTTTTCATGAAAATGTACAAACTGGTTTATTATATACGGATATTTCCGATCATTTTCCTTTATTTTGTTTGGTAAAGATGGATAGATCAGTACAACAGCAATTTAATAATAATGTTTAAAAAAGGGTAATCACTGATACAAAGATACAAGAATTTAAGACGAGATTAGCCAAGACTGATTGGTCAGCAATTTATATGAATCATGATACTAATGCAAGTTATAATTATTTCATAACAACTTTTACTATGTTGTATTACGATTGTTTTTCATTTAAAGAGCAAACAAATGTTAAACGCAAACCTAAGAAACCTTGGATATCAAATACTCTATTAGTGTCAATTAAAAAGAAAAATCGTCTTTATATGGCGTATTTACACAAACCAAGTGATACATCTAGGATCAAATATACTTTGTATAAAAATATGTTGACTACTCTTGTAAGAAATAGTAAAAAGCAATATTTGTATGACCTTTTTTCAAAGTGTAAAGGAAATATGAAAAAGACATGGAATAATATTAATGATGTACTAGGTAATAAGAAACAAAATTTTATACCGAATGAAATGTACTTAGGTAAAGATAAATATTCTTCACGCGAACATATTGTTCAAGAGTTTAACTCTTACTTTGCTACTATAGGTCAGAAACTATCAAATTCAATTCCATGTGTACCTAATTCTTTTAAGAAATATTTCAGTTTAGATTATGTCAATAGTTTGTTTTTGAAACCAGCTACGGTTCATGAGTTGACAGAACTTTGTACATCACTAGACCCAGCTAAAGCGTGTGGTTGTGATGATATTTCTGCCAAAGTAGTCAAAGAATCAATCTTTTGTTTTGTAGACCCTTTGTGCAATATATTCAATAAATCAATTTCCTCTGGGGTATTTCCGGATTCTTTGAAAGTAGCTAAAGTTGTACCATTATATAAAAAGAAATGTAAACAAAATATTGATAATTATAGGCCTGTTGCCATTTTGTCAATTTTCTCTAAATTATTGGAAAAAGTTATGTATAGTAGATTATTTTTTATTATTAATGAACCATTCGGGTTCAGAAAAAACACTCAACTGCACATGGGGTCTTGAACTTGTCTAATTATGTTATAAATGAATTGGATAAAGGTAACTTTTGTTTAGGATTATTTATGGACCTGTCAAAAGCATTTGACACCATCGACCACCACATTCTTCTTGATAAATTATGTTATTATGGCGTGCGAGGTGTAGCACAAAACTGGTTCAGATCATATCTGACTGGTAGAAAACAGTATGTGGTGGTCGATGGTGTCAATTCTGAGCTTAAAGACCTATCATGTGGTGTACCTCAAGGTTCTTTTTTGGGACCTCTCCTGTTCCTTATTTATGTAAATGACATTATTAATAGTTCAAAGATTTTTCGGTTTTCTTTATTTGCAGATGACACTGTAATTGTACTATCCCATAAGAATGAGCATACACTTATTTCAATGGTTAACTTAGAATTAAGTAAAATAGTTTCTTGGTTTCAAAATAACAAATTGCATCTTAATTATGAAAAAACAAATTATATTATATTTCGTTCAAAAAACAGGAGAGTTCCCCCCAACCTTGATTCCATATCTATCCAAAATACATCCCTCCAATGTGTTCAATCATTATCTTTTCTCGGGGTTATTATTGATGAATTCTTAAGTTGGAAGGCCCATGTAAAGAATGTTACTTTGAAGGTATCAAGAGGTGTTGGAATACTATCAAAATTAAAATATATCGTCCCCCAAAATGTATTAATGCTACTTTATAATTCAATAATACTACCACACTTATCATATTGCAACATTGTGTGGGGAAACTCTTATTTATCTCATTTAAATAAAATAAAATTGTTACAAAAGAAGGCTATTAGAATCATAACAAATCCAGAGTATAATTGTTCTAGTAATCCCTTATTTATTAATATGAAAGTTCTTCCAATACAGCAACTTATAACGCTTAATACCCTCATATTTATGTATAATTTCCATACTGGTCATCTCCCGCTCATATTTAAAACTTTGTAATTAATTCATCCGTTCATCCCACGGGCGTCGATCTGTCATTGATACCCATTGATCAGGGGGGGGGGGGGGGGGGGATGATCCATTCATCCATCCCCCCCTGATGAATGGGTATTACGTAAGTATCGACGCCTATGGTTCATCCTCACAACACAAGACAAACAATGTTATTACATAAGCCTCATGTACGTACAACTCATGCTCTTAATTCATTTCAAAATGTGGGAATAAGCAAATGGAATAATCTCAGCTCCAATATAAGATCCAGTACAACTTTGACAAGATTTAAGAAATTGTGTGAAAGTGAATTGTTTACAATTTTATCATCTAATTGAGTAGACTGAATTCATATGTTATTCTGTATTTTTTCCTCTCTTCTACTTTCTTTCCTTTTCTTCAAAATCTGCTGCGACATGGTATGAGTGTATGTATGCATGGAAGTTGGGGGGAGGGGGCGGGTAGGGTGGGCTCACGAAAGTGTAATATATATCATGACAATTATGTTTTATAAAGGTATACTCTTATCTGTTAAGCGCTTGAGCGAAGTAGCGTGCGTTCTATAGTAAACAAGTTGTTTAGTATTCATTTATTAATATAAAATAGGCGTCCTTATTTTTATCACCTTCAGCAAACACGACGATAGAAGCAATTGAACTTTGATTACATGTGTATGCGTTGTCTGAAAGACGATAAAGCGAAATAATTATGATTACCTACAGCTGCTTACAAAGAATAGCAAAAATCAAACTGAAAGAGAAAATGAAAAGAAGCACGTACTGCACTACCATATTTTATGTTGGTTTGTGAATACAATCAATACGGTATAGTGAATTAAAAACTACAAGTATTTCAGTAGGATGATGGTGCATTATTTCTTAAGTTTCATTAATAATAATGATAATAATAAGTTTTACTTATTACACATGTGTTTGTATGATTACTTATATACAGATCCCCAAAGTGAAAAATAAGCCACTTTTTACGAGAAAAATGTATTGTTATAAATGTAGATAATAATTGTTATGATATTATATATAATACGTAACTGGAAAAGTCTAGTTTTGGTGAACATGTACACAAACCTGCACTATAACATTACAAACTAATAGTTATAACTCCACCATGGTCGAAAGGTATATACTATTACAAACAATAACTAAAAAGCCTGTTATCATTCAAAAAGAGCCGTTAAAACACAGGAGGGCGCTCTCTAAAAACGCATTGGTTTTAACCATTTTTAAGTTTTAAAAATGTGCATGAGAAATTTTGTTAAAATAATGATTAAATCGAAAGATCATCATCAACTATTTAAAAACCTCTTTTGTACATTTTTGAAAAGTGTATGCATTTTATATTTTTTCAACGACTGGTTCAAAATTATCGAATTATTGTGGGATCCCACAAAAATTACAAAGTGTTATATTTATTGATATTTTTTAGCTGTTTCTGAACCGATCGATTTTGATCAAATAAAGTTGATTCTGTCATTAAAATTGAATGCTCTTTCAAATTTGACACTCAGTTTTTCATTATCTAACAAACAAATTTCTTGAAGCGCCCTCTATGCCAAAACTCATATATCCCTTTATCCAAGACGAATCAATATTTACGAGGGGCGACTGAAAAGTTTTGAGCATCCGAGAGAATGTGGTAAGAGGCAAAAGTACTTTATTGCCCTATTTTCTACATAGTCCCCTTGTGAGTCCACACACTTCCTCCAGCGGTGACGGAGTGCCTCGATGCCGCTGCAATACAAGTACTTTGGTTGGTCCTCCAGGTAGGAGTCGACGGCATCAATGACCTCCTCATCGGCGGTGTAGCGTTGTCCAGCCATATCTTTTTTGAGATTCGGGAAGAGGTGGAAGTCCGATAAGTTGATATGTGGCGATCCTCCATGACCATGTCAAGGACGAGATCATTGTTCTCTGGAGATGTTGATGTCAACGGCCTCCCTGACCTTGGTTCATCTTTAACATTGTCTTTGCCACGTTTGAAGCTCATTTACCCATCATTTCACTTTGGCATATGAAGGGACATGTCCACCTAATGTGTCCATCATATCCTTATAGACATGCCTTTCAGCTGCAGATACTTGATCATGTTGATGAAAGCCCGATACTCAAGTTTGTCCATTGTTCATGAAACATCTGATACAGAAAGTTCAGTAAAAAACCTGTAAAATAAGGATAAAGATTGCTATGACCAAGATAATTTGGTGGGTAGGATTGAGATATGTGAAAGACTTAATGGACCAAATTTGGTCTTCATACCTTAATCCTTTCTATATAAGGCTCAGAACTTTTCAGTCGCCCCTTGTAAGTACAAGAATACAGGCGTACATTTCGGTAGAAATCCGAGTATTAATTTTGCACTCATGGAACCCATGAGTTGTTTGTTTTGTTTTATCAACGGGGCGTGCTACAGAGCCAACCAATCGAATACGCCTAGTTACAACTAGTGTCTAGTACCTAATATTAACACTGGTGTTTAGATTATGTATTAAACATCAATAGTCTAAACTTAGTCCAATTAACGCCTCTAGTTACAGCCAACATAATTGGTGTATAGAAATAGCACAGGTGTTTCCACCCTTCGTGTCTGTCTAGGCCTTATGTGAGAGTAGGCCTGCCTCTGCAAAAAAAAGAAATGAGAAGACATAGATTATTTAATTTTAAAAAGGATCGCTATAATAATGGATGTATATCTAGTAGTACATTCTAATAAATGATAATGATCTATGTGATTGTATGATGTGGCCTCAATCTCAATATCAGTTAAAGACCTGGAAGAACAACTGACAGGCCTGAACAGGCCATGCACGAAGAAAACAAATATATAACATGTCACACTATGTCACAGAAGAAAGCACTGAGATAGAAGGCTTTTGCCCAAAATATACATATGCCACTATAGAAGAAGATTGTTTTACCAATGCGTTCTTACAACCATGACACATGGATCAGAAACATGGTAACTGTCAAAATAAATAGAACAGAAGCTTGTGACAATTCAACGAGCTATGTAGAGTTGTATTTATCTCTGCGAGACTAAATAAATCACAAAGTCATCAGACAGAAAACAAAGGTAAAGACATCATGGAGAAAACAAAAGAATCAAAGTGGAGATCGGCTGGGCATGTAAGCAAGACTTCAAAACAATATATGGACAACAGATGGATAGAGAAGAAGAGGAAGGCAGGAGAAAAGATGGATATATGAACTAACATTATATATACAGGGGAATGGTCACGTGGTCTAGGATAACTAGAGACAGAGTAGAATGGAAATGTCATGTGGTGAGCGTATTCCAACGTCTGGATGAACTATGGCTTGATAGATAAATGGACAGATATATATATATTTATATTATGAACATTCAAAATTAATAATAATTATTCATATTTAGTAAAGTAATGTAAGTATATCACATTGATAATTCGAATTGATATTTATATTCATTTATAAACACTTAAAATCAGGCTGCTAAACATTGAAGTGAGCTCTAAAATAGCCATAGTGATGTGTATCGCAAGGACGCTCTGCCAAGATTCAGACTTATCTGTTATTGTCGTCTTACATAAATAATTATGAAACGATTTTGGACTCTTCATAGCACAAACAAATTTAACATACATGGTATGATAAATAGAACATTCGGAATGGTATGCAAAATAATCTAGACATCAAGCAGAACTCCATAAATATATTAATCTGAAAAAGACGGAGACGGAAGAGAAGAAGAAGGAGAAGGAGAAGTAAAAACATTCAACTAACCACAACCAGCTCAGAACGACAAGTATATAAACCGTCATCCAAGTCCACGTAGGGGGCGCGGTCGTCGTCAACCATGTCGCGGTATGAAGCATAACTGCAGACATTATGGGAGGATGAGAAGATGGCGGCTGGGATCTCTACACCCATCACGATCAGAGCATGAATGTAATATATAAGAATCACAATGAATCGATCATTTATGTCGCACTATAATGACTTTTATTTGACTTTCCATTTTGGTGCTATTTTATGTATGATCTTATTACGTATATGAAGTTGTATATTACTTTGTATTTTATGATATATTGGGAAATAAATTGATTGAAATGAAATGAAATGAAATAAGATATAGATTAGTTTACATAATATAATATAATATGCATACACACATTCGTGACCAGCCTCTTGATACTGTTTGTCAAACTCTCTTCCTTGGAGAAACGTGCAAATGGAAAAATGTACATGCTTCGTACACTGAAAAGTTTTGGCCTACCACATGATGATATTCATAGGATATGTCCGGCCAATGCTTGAGTATGCGGTACCTGTTTGGAACAGTGGCCTGACTCAAGATCAGAACATACGCCTGGAGAGAAATAAAAAGACGTGCTCTCCGCATTATTTACCAAAAATTACTTTACTACCTACAACGCCACTCTCTCAAACCTGGACACACTAGAAAAACGAGGAGAAGATCTTTCACTTAGGTTCTTTAAAAGTACTTTTTCCTTTACAAATCAGTTTCAAGATTTCATCCCAAAACAACAACGTAGTACGAGAGTACTAAACAAAACTCAAAAGATTCCTCAATTGAGATGCAAAACCAAACGGATGCAAACTAGCCCAATACAATCGCTCATCCAATTGTACAATGACAATTAGTTAGCTTTCACCTATGAAGCACATTTGAATTATTGCAATATGTTATGTTTAGGGAAAATAGTTACATGTATAGCATTATTTTGTGTTTCTTTTTATGGAATATGTACGTACAACTAAGTTTTTTCCTGTTTTTATAAATGTTATAGTTTAAAAATAGAATTTTCTTGCAATATTTACAATGCATAATTTCTTCTCAAGTGAAATATGTATATTGAAATTAATTTTGTGATATTATGCTCATACGAAATAATTTGATATAAAAATGTAATATATATACAAGAATATAAGTAAGCTCAATATTAGATTCATTGTAAACATGCAACGATTAGCAGTATCCAAGTATTTTAAATCTTTAAACTATGGAGAAATTTTAATTCATAATTTGCAACAAATGAATAATGAATAATGTATCCCCCTACACAATTTAATTACTTGTTTGTACTTCTCTGATGTTTATATATTTCACTATCTTTAAATGTCACGTCTCAATAAATCAAACCTGTTTGTAATTTTTACCCTCCCCCTGTTTTTGTTTTCATACACCTTTTCTATTCTCTTTCTAACTCTCCCTCTCCTCATTCCTCTTCTTCTTCTTCTTCTTCTTCTTCTACTTCTTCTTCTTCTTCTTCTTCTTCTTCTTCTTCTTCTTCTTCTTCTTCTTCTTCTTCTTCTTCTTCTTCTTCTTCTTCTTCTTCTTCTTCTTCTTCTTCTTCTTCTTCTTCTTCTTCTTCTTCTTCTTCTCTCCCCCTTCTTCTTTTTCTTCTTCTTCTTCTTCTTCTTCTTCTTCATCTTCTTCTTCTTCTTCTTCTTCTTCTTCTTCTTCTTCTTCTTCTTCTTCTTCTTCTTCTTCCTCTTCTTCTTCTTCTTCTTCTTCTTCTTCTTCTCCTTCTTCTTTTTCTTCTTCTTCTTCTTCTTCTTCTTCGTCTTCACCTTCTTCTTCCTCTTCTTCCTCTTCACCTTCTTCGTCCTTTACCTCTTTCTCTTCTTCTTTTTTTCGTCGTCCCTTCTTTCCCCCTCCTCTCTTCATCTCTTTCCTCTTCTAATAATCCCCATTTTCTCTCCCTATTTCACCTGATTATAGATTGAGTATTTTCATTATATCTTACTACCTATCCCTACTCTTGTCAATGTTAGAACATTTGCGTTTATCAAATGTACATTATTTTGACATGATTTTGAATCTGCTTATTTATGTATTTTGTTTTGTAAAAAATGCACTTTGTCCATTTTTATGTTTTTGATTTTTTTTTATCATGTACAATTCGGCAATGCCGCGAATCATGATATTTGAAATAAACTATCTATCTATGCATATTATGTTGATAGTTAGCGTTTTGTAGCTATAGTTGTTGTTGTTGTTTGGATTGTATTTGTTTACCATATTTGAATAGCTTTGTTTCACGGCCTCTCTGAAAAAAAAACCTATTTGGCTGATCGAGGGCTTTTTACCGTGTTTAAATAAAATAGACCAAACCAACCAAACCAAACCATTTCATACAAAACTTTGGCCAAACACATTTTCTGACATTATCGTTTTACACGTTGAAAAGTCAATATCATCATATCGTAATTTCAGTGCATATCACATAATTCGCGACGAATTCAAGTTTAGTCGATTGTTGTATTCGTATTACAAATATTTCCATTTCCGTAATGGAAATATTTGTTCTGACGAATCGTCAGAAAGATATTTACGAATGAAGAGTTCGGATTCTTAATTATCCACCGGAAGGTTATAAGTATGCACAAAGTCAGTGCAGTGAGTAAGTAAATATCACTTTGCATTGTCTTTACTTGGTGATATGACATTTGTTTGCCCTAAAACGGTCACACATCACTCAGTGGACAATTCAAATCACAGAAATACAGATTTGTTAACCATTCGCCAGTTTTGACGCAGTCATGTCAATAAAGGTAATAGATACATTTAAAGGGATCTAGGTAACATTGTCCAAATCCACAACAATTCATTAGAAATGTAGTGGTTCTATCATACCTTGTTGTATTATTATTACTAATAGCCGCATAGTAAAGGTTTAGTTTTTTTCGAATTTCCATTTCGTTCGAAAGATGTTTACGATCAAGGTTTTCGGATTTTTAACTATCCACTAGATAGCCACTCTGTAGAAAGTCAGTGCAATGAATAAGCAAATGTCACTTTGCATTTTGCTTATTACTCGGCCTTATATCATTATTTCAACGTTAAATGTTCACACATTACCTAGTGGTAATGTGTACATTACCACTTGTCATGAAATAAATCACGAGTGAACTTATCTTGGGTTAGATCCACCATAAGAGAGACCGTTTATTCTGACGTACGGGGGTTGTCAGTCTCCAACCAACAAAGTATGGTGGCTGTAACATACCACCCATACATAAAAAAGGTCAATAAACAAATACCAACATTCTTACGTGACACCACTATCATATCAGAAAACGTATTAATCAATGTTTGCACACGTGAGCAAAATTACTAGATCTCTTTGATCATTTTGATTGAGGCTCGTGCATTCGTGCGTACAAAGAAGCACTATACTATTACAACGGGGAAGGATCATAGAATATCGCAATAGAAGGCTGTATGGCGTGATGTATAATATTCGAGATTAAATACTTTATACATATTTTGCAGGAAAAATATGCACTGCAGAAGCGAGGGTGTTAAATTAACACCAATGGTATATACATGTATGTTGATCCACACCAGGCTGGTTTAGACCAATATAGATACCAGTGGCTTTAATTACACCCGCTTTTTTGCAGTGTGACAATACCCCCGAAAACACTATTTGACAGCGGGGCAAGGGAGTATAATATGTCACTGACATCAAAACAAATGTCGACCGCCATATATCGGTGCGTGCGAAGTAATACTCATAATAATGGCGTCATGTATATCAATATAGATTGTGTCCTTTTCAATGTGCATCAGGGCATGCAGTTTATATTTTGCTTGTCTCATTTTCTTTCCTAGGCTGTTTTTTCTCGCAATTAGTTCCTACGCTATTGATATTGCTGTTAAGCGGTAAATGCATTGTGTGATAAAATCAGATAGTCACGGAAACAATTATGACAGTAGCTTGTACCAAACATAATGTTTGGTTTTCTTGTCCGAAGAGAAATGAAGGAAACAATAAACGGGCATAATATAATTTTTGTTTTACTCCTGAAGGGTTTTTATCATCTGCACAAACATACAGCCAGAACCAAATTGTATAAATGTATGCTTTTATTTTGTAAATGTCTATAATTCATGTGCATATTTTCACGTTAATTGGATTATTAGATCACTTGTAGAAATGTTTTTTGGCATGTTAATGAGTTGAAACACACACAGTTGTTTGCTACTTAGAAGTATCATTTTGTACCATTTACAAATACAAACTAACCACTAACTCTATTTACGAAATATGTAAATAAGCTAATAATATGTATAATGCTTATAAACAAAAACTTGTCAAAGGTTGTCAAAGTAGAATTTCTATACAAACTATTTTACAAAATGTGTCGATACAAACAATTCAGACTTCCATGTCTATGAAGACACATGATGTGATTATATGTGAACACAATCAAGATTAACCGAGAAATAATCCTATACATTAGTAACATGTACTCCATGATATGATGGTAAGAAAAGCACTTTGGGATATCCGTTCTAAAAACGTGAGCGATCAGAGGAAATTGCTGTGGAAATACTGTTATTTCAAAATGAAATTGTATTATTTGCAGGAGCCCTCTTAACAGCGTGTGTACTCATAAATTGCAAGATAATGTTTTCTTTCGTTTTGACTTGGCAAATATAATCACCTAGCGGGACGCCATTATTATTCAGACTTTGATCGCGCCAAGTGGTTATTGTTCGCACTCAGGGCGGGCAGCCATGTTGACTGCTATATACGTGACAGTTGAGGAATCTAAATGGACATTTTTTTTGGAAAGCAGTTTCTGTTTTATCGCAGTCATTCATTTGTCCCGTTGGACGATATTCGTGTAATAGCCTGATTCTGAACTTTTATGTAATTTTGAAAAATAAAGTTGTTACTGTTATTGGTCAATGATGGATAAAAGTATCATACTTCAAGTTCACACCATCCTGTGTATGATAATCGGTGAGTACCCTGCGATCATGTACATGCGCATTGTGCAGTCAGATGTGTTTGGGCCACGCGCATAGTCATTTGTGCATGCAGCTAACGTATGACTGTATGTGCATCATTCACATGCACATCCCTGGTAGTAAGTCTGTGTTCGGCCAAATTGCCGATAAGGTGTTTTGGGAATTGGGAATTGATTTTTATTGCTGGCCGACCATCATATCTGCCGCCAGTCAACATCGACGGTCAGCACAGACGATATTCTATTTTTTGTGGGTAAATCCAGTGTGAGGAGGGACTCAATGTGTTGTAAATTGTGCTCGCTTCAAATCGCAGCAAGGTCACACATGCATTACGCCTGCCAAACAACTAGCGAGGAGATCGTAAATTACGGCCTCCGTTCACTCGCTTGAGTTTGGGCAAAGGAGGTCACGTAAGCTCGCTCCCACCTCTCTGCTCATGCTATGTCAAGGAGATATAGAAAAGTGCCTCATACACCTTCTTGATAATGCATAGTATACATGTAAAACAATCGTTACTACCATAATTTAACAAAGCTATACAATTTGAACAATCCCCTAAATTATTTGATTTCGTGTATTGTATTGTGTTTGTTTGTAATGATACTGTATTCTCTGACCATAATCATGGTAATGTTCGTCCATGTATAATTGTAGAGACATAAACGTATTACGCATGATTGATTTGATTTAAGTTGAATTAAATCTATTTTCCAAATCAATGGGAATTCTTCTTTCAAAACTACTTCTACAACTTCTACTACTACTACTACTACTACTACTACTACTACTACTACTACTATTACTATTACTACTACTACTACTACTACTACTACTACTACTACTACTACTACTATACTACTACTACTACTACTACTACTACTACTACTACTACTACTACTACTACTACTACTACTACTAATAATAATAATACTACTACTACTATTACTTCTACTACTACTATTACTTCTACTACTACTACTACTACTACTACTACTACTACTACTACTACTACTTCTACTAGTAGGATACTACACTATACTACTACTAATTAGTAGTAGTATAATGATAATAGTAATCGTGAATAAGTATACAACATTACATTCAAAGTAATGAATCATGGCTTCAATCTCGAGACGATGGTCAGAAATGTTGCAAAATGGGCTGAGCTTATTCAGTTGTGAAACTTGAATGACACGCTTATCGAAAGGAATGAAAAGCCTACGAAATCGGCCGAGAACAAACTGGGCTTTCAAGGGACTAAGTACGAACATTGTCCCAATCCTCCAAATCCAATTGGAAATCTAGCAGTTCCCTCAGTATACCTTGTTGTATTTGTATTAACAATGAAAGCATGGGACAGGTTTCCGTTGTTCTAATTGATATTTTGTTAAGAAAGATATTCACGATTGAAGTGTTCAGATCGATGATAAATTATCTACTGCGAAAACCGTGCACAAAGTGAGCGCACTCAGTTGATGAATATCACTTTGCATGTTTGCTCATTTCTCGGCCATAATTATAACGTCAATTTAACTTGAAATCTGCACACAACATGCAAAGATAACAACAATAATTATACATTGTATTAACCACTCATCACTTTAAAGGGATCTAGTAACTTTGTTGATACGTGCAAAAAAGTCTTAAATGGTTGGTACAATGTATATTGTTATCTGAAATGTCCACAATGTATTGTGTGAAAAATTTCAAGTAAAAAAGACGTTGTATGGCCGAGTAATGAGCAACATTTTTTAGTGTGATATTCTCTCATTGCACTTACTTTGTACACGGTTCTCGCGATCCACTGGATTATTTAGCATCTGTACATGATGACCCATAAGGTTCCAGTTGTAAATATTGTTTTTATAAACGAAGGCAATTTAAAAAAAGAAACCTGTCCCATGCTCTTTTTGTTCATATACAAACACAACAAGATATGAGAGAACCGGTATAATTCCAAATGGATTTTGATCGAGGATTTAGACAATGTTACTAAATAAGTCCCTATAATAGGTGTATGTGCAAAATTAAATGCATATATCATACTCATGACATATATGAATGAAGTAACAACAATTTAATTAAAATCTGTTTGTCCTAATTAGTATTCTATTAATGATCTTAAGGGCCCTAGGGGGCTAAACCTTTATACTAAAAAATACAATATAATTTTCCTTTGCAATTTCTCATTCACCCATGAACATTGCTCGCTCAATCAATTATTAAGGGTAGTATCAAACCAATATTTCCAATGAGTAATCGATGTAATATTGTTTCAAATCGTATATTATTCCCACATAGATTAATATAAATGTAACCAATTACATTTTCCCCATAATTTGAATTTCACAAACTTTCGATTTTGTTATTCACATCTCTTATTCATTTCGATTCAATATTGTAGTTGTAGCGCTAAATATGTTATTCTTAGTTCGATAGTAATTATTGCCCCTCTTTTCCAAATGGAGACGTATCAGTTTTAGAAGTGAAACTGACCTTCACCAGAAAGAGAACTTCTCTCGAGCTCTCCCAACAAAAAGCTCGAGCCACTGCCTGGAGGCCAAACACACCATCAGCTTTAGTCTTTCGTCAAGACCCTCGCGCTATATTACTGTATGCACAATTACGTTAACGGAGTGAACATCTCCCCCTGACCCCGCTCCGTAAAGCAATATCGCAGCTCGTGTAGAGAATCTCCAAACCATATGAGCCTTGACTATTAGGCTACACCAACTCGGACCAAAGTCATAACTATACCCGTGTTCGCACACAAAAATATAGCATCTCGACTTTCTCTTCCCTCCTCTTCTGCAGTCTGCCCAAATCTCATCTGTTTTCTTTCTCCCGTCTTGTGATTTATGACAGTAGGTACATATGCATGTACTTGACCACCCAAATGACCAATGTCTGGTGTAATTCTGTTTGCTGGACGATGCTCTCGGAGCGAATCGTGTTATAATTTAAAGGGATAGTTGAGTACTGGTCAAACTTAAAGGGACTTAGTAACATTGTCCAAATCCTCAAAATAAAATTTGAATTCTATAGCGGTTTCCTCATACCTTGTAGTATTCGTATTAACAATATAATCATGGGACAGGTTTCGGTTTTTCAAATTTCCCTTTCGTTGCAAAGATATGTACGATCTAAGTATTCATATAATAAAAACTCCGTTGGAGTTTTGAAACCGTGTACAAAGTGAGTGCAGTGAGTTAGTGAATATCACTTTATACTTTTGCTAATTTCTTGGCCATGCAACGTCCATTTGACTGGGAATTTGACTGGGAATTTTCCCTGTGGACATATCAGATAACAACAATATCATCATCACTTTTTGCACATGTCAACAACGTTACTTGATCACTTTAACAACCAAAACCTGCACCATTACGGTACAAAGTAAACACAATTTCAAACGACTAAGTAAAACCCCTGTTATCATTTTAAAAGAGCTGTTACAACTCAAGAGGGCGCTATTTAAAAAATCAATGGTTTCAGCCTTTTTTAATATACAATTGTGCTCTTAATGTTTGTTAAAATAATGATTCAATAGAGCATTAGAGCTATCATCAACGACTTTTTAAAAACCTATTCTGATTTTGTTCAAAGTAGTCTTCGAGCATTTGTTAAATTTGTTATAAAAAGTCTAAATATCGCCCGGTGAAGGACATTTTGAATACAAATATATTTTTGGATATTTCAGCCGTTTCATAACCGATTTTGATCCAATAACGTTTATTCTGTCATACAAATTGTATGTTCTTTCGAATTAGTTGACAGTCAGTTTTTCATTATCTCACAACAAAATATCGGGGGGGGGGGGGGGGCATGCACTTCGGGTCTAGTTCGGGAAATATCAATACTCAACACTTATACCTTTAATTAAGTTGACTACATAATAACCGACTTTGGTCTATTTCATTACTCAATTGGAAACCAAAATGTTGAACTCAAGAATTCTATTTTACCTACCAGGTCTTCGACCAGACATCAAATCATCAACTTAGTCTATAATCGAATGCAGGAGCCGCGGAAAGATTTTGAAAGTGAGGGGGGGGGGGCTCATCGAGGAGTTGAACACCACCCTTCCCACCCAACCCATCTCGCATGAGTATCATTTTTCAAATCAGTGTTATTTTATGCTTTTGTAATTTTGTTGAAGCCCCAAAAGTGGAGGGCTGCAGCCCCCCCCCAAAAAAAAAAAGTGGAGGGCTGCAGCCCCCCCCCCCCCCCCCCCCCACTAGTTCCGCGGCCCCTGGAATGTACCAGTAAACACCACCGTCTCTTCATATAAATATGATGTGGAATTGTGAACAAACTTGTTACTTTATCCGACCGTGTTTACCTAATCTTTGTTGCTCGGACCCCTTTCTTGCTGACTAATTGTGTAAACATCATTCGTATGGTGACAGTATAACAAGTTATTTGATTAATCATTTACACAAACATACATACACACGCAGTGGCGTAGCTACGAGGGGGGCACGGGGGGCACGTGCCCCCCCCCCCCCAATAATTTCGAAAAACAATAGAAAACATAAGGGGCCATTACAAAGAAATACATAACGTGTGCCCCCCAATAATTGTCGTGCCCCCCCCCCCCCCCCCAATCAGTCCGACCACGCTACGCCACTGTACACACGTAGGCTACAGATCAAGCAAAACCCAAACAAAAGTACACGGAAACAAACAGTCATCAACAGTTCAATTTAAATTATCAATATTTTAAGCAATTACTGAATTAATCGGTTAGCGCTTAGCATGCACAATTACTGTTTAATTGTAAAACTGAAAGTAAACAAAACTTACCAAATGAAGACTGACAATACGTGTGAAACATTTACTGTTCATATTTCCATTCTCAGCTCAAGTCACTATTATGTTTCCCGTTTAAGAACGTGCAGAAGATAAATCCTCATATACAATCCTGAGTTCACCTTGATATCATAAAGTACAGTTCTTTAATTATACTAGGGCAAAGCATATGCATCTCGTTTATGATACTGGAAACTGTCACCCTTCTAATGTTCTCAGCATAGCAATGCCAAAGTGCCATAAAAAGCCTATAGATACACCCGCATGCAGGTCCCAGATCTCAGCACTTTCATAGTAACATGTGTGAAGAAGGAAAAATGTCTTAATTTCCCGCGCTTACAAACACGTATTGGTAGTAGACTTCATGGCTTAAAGAGATACTCAAGTTATGGTGCAAATGCAATCTGCCAAAATGGTAATCAGCAAAACTTATTGCTTGGGTGAGTTTAAGTAAACTTAATATGGCTCCATCACGCGTGATTATTTCGCAAGCACTGCAATTTAATAAATCTTCCTTGGGAATAAATTTGTCCATTACGTTGGTCACCGTCAGAATATTAAGTGTTTCCATACCCTATATACATTGAAAACGATATCAGCATTTCTGATACATTACAACGCCTCTATTGTAATTGCAAGTACTAAGTTCACATTGATTTCGTACCAAAATGTGTTTCAATTATCAGATGGCAATTATTTACACTGTATAATGAAAGTATAGTACAAGTACTATACTGTAGCTTTAATCCATAATGCCCATTATGCAGATCAAGGGTGAAGGATAGGTCTACGATGGTAGTAAACATCAATTTGCCTTACAATAATACAAATGTCCAGCGTCGCAGTGTGGATGATGGTGTGATCAGGGCTATGGGAGTCAATGGTCAGGGTGTGACACTCGAATGATTGGGGCCCCCTTATTTATATCTTCATTTTTGTTCAGATTGTCCCTTTATGTTTACTTGTGTGTTTGTTACATTATGGGGGCATGTGCCACCCCATTGAATGTATCTAGTAAGTTGCCCGAATCCTCTCAAATACCACCTTCCTGGTCATACCTAGTTGTATTCCCCACAATAGAAGCATGGAACACGTTTCGGTTTGACAAATTTCGCTTTTGTTACTATTGAAGTGTTCAGAAAGTTAAAGGGGTAATACAATTTTGGTATGGCTGAACTTTAAAATAAGAAGAAACAGAATACCCCGCCAAAAATTAAACATACAAAATCACTACACTGCGACGTAGGTGGTATTGGTGTACTCCCACGGGTACATCACACCATGAACCTACTGATTACACCAAGGAGGTACTAGCATAGGCACAAGCTCTGAAACTCGTATGCGGTCATGAAATAACTTCACTGGTCAGAAACCAGGGGCGGATCTAGCTTTTTGCTAATGGGGGGGGGGGGGGGGGGGGGTTGACCCAATGACGATGCGGATACCTTTTCAGCTCAGTGTATATCGACCTGCACCTGTTTTTCAAAACAGACTCGATAACATAAGGATCAAGATTCGGAAAGCAGGCATGATAATATCAGGCATAGATTATAAGCTCATCATCTGGATTACAGACCTCTCGACAAATTATCGATAGGTGTTACGTGTGCGCGCGTGCGGTGCACGCTCTGGGTGCACCAGCGGCGCCGTACACTAGCTGCGATTGCATGAGCTATAATATGCAGCTATAATTATGCTAGAGCAGGTCTGCGCGCGGCCGGCGTGCAGGTTGGGGGGGGGGGGGGGGTAGAAAGAGGGGAGAAACGGAGGGCGGTGGCGGGGGGTTGGCTTCACCTAGGCCTAGCGCAGGACTAGCTCTAGTATAGAACAATCCGCTGATCTCAAGATATGCTTAGGCATGCTTCACCTAGGTCTAGCGCAGGACTAGCTATAGTATTGAACAATCCGCTGATCTCAAGATAATTGGTGTAAAACTAACAGACCGCTTCTGTAATGTATGCAAATAATATGCGTTTGACGTCAGACACCCCGTTGGCAAGCTTAACAATAGTAACTAGGTCCGGCAAGCTCCGGCAAACTTAGCTTGCCGGACCTAGTTACTATTGTTAAGCTTGCCAACGGGGAATCTTACGTCATACGCATATTATTTGCATACATTACAGAAGCGGTCTATTGGCCCGTATTCACAAAGGAGGTTTGTACAAACCCCGGTTCAAACCGCGGTTTACATCTATGGAATGCCAATTGTAAAATTACTGATGGAGAGAGAATGTGTACCATCAACATTGTTAACAAGTTACATTCTCTCTCCATCAGAGGCGAGCAGCAAGATTCGTTCTTCAACAATACCGCCATTCTGAGAGTGTGTCTGCTATGATTCAACAACTTCAATGGAGTACACTGGAAAGACGCAGACACATCTCCTGCCTTAGCCTCCTCTACAAAATTCAGAATGGCATGGTAGCAATTACACCTGACCAACTCCTCACACCAATGGCCCCAAGCATCACCAGACAATACCACCCAAATAAGCTCAAGCATATACATACTCGAACTCAGCTTTACCAGAACTCCTACTTCCCACAAACTGTAACAGCATGGAATGCGCTCCCCAATAATATCTTGGCTTCTACATCACTAGGAGCCTTTGCGGGAGCAGTTGCCTCAATCGGCAATTAATGGGACACCTCACCGGTTCCCCTCGACTCTACGTCCTGACTGATGGACCCTGTCGAGTACCCAAGTAGAAGTAGAAGTAGAAGTTTACAATTGGCATTCCATATATGTAAACCGCGGTTTGAACCGGGGTTTTGTACAAACCTCATTTGTGAATACGGGCCGATCGGAATAAATAATTATGGCGCCCACATAATTCATGTATTCAAAGATTTAAACAAAATGAAAAATGCCTACACCTTTTCATAAAAATAATGTTCAAAACATGTTTTTTGTTGATGATTTCTCTAATCATAATTATTTCAACAAACATCACAGTCATGCATAATTTTGTATGAACAAAATAATCGTTTAGAATGATAACATCTTGCAAGCTTATAGCACCTGAAACGTATTGTTTATTGTTCACTCATTCGTATAATATAGTGTTGTTAATTGTATTGTAATTAGATTGTAATTATGAAATAATATAAATAATTATAAATGGAAAATTGTATTTAAATTGAAAGTGTTTTAAATTGTAATTCTTCATTCATGCTGATCTTTATTATTGTCAATTATTTTGTAATAATTGAAATGTTACAATTATTATGTAAAAGTTAATTGTATTTAATCGTTAATTGTATTTAATTGTATTTAATCGTTTTGATCCTTTTGATGTAAAAGTTAATTGTATTTAATCGTTTTAATCGTTTTGATCTGCTGATTAAAAAAAGTTATGTGTTCAATACTTTGTTATTGTTTGTATGTAAGGAATGAAAACAAAATATCAATGAAAACAAAAAAGGCTTTTTAATGTAGGTTTTCCCATTCATTTTAACACTTTTGTCATTCAATTTAATTAATTTGTAATTCAAATTCGTCCCGAGGAACCACCAGAGCGGAAATCCTAACTTCAATTTCGTCTTTCGTCGATCAATTTAACACAAATAGTCATTAGTATTCACGCATCAATTTCAATCGCTGGTTATATATCAATATTATTCTTTCGTTTATGCTCGTAGGCCTATATTGAGAAAAGACCTTTAAAAAAGATGTCCAATGAACATTTTCTGGACATCAAGGGTGATAGATAAATATGTACGTCAATCGTCAGGCATGTAGTGGGCGTGGCTGATTTCTCTACTGTGAGTGGTTGATGATCGAGTAATGCGAACTGTCCTCAAACTCTCAATCTGTCAGAAAAATCACACTAATATTACCCGATCATGTAATTTAAGAAGCATTGATTGTATAAAATAGTTTGTGTGAGTGGTGTAGCTAGCTAGTAAATATTAATTGGCTAGCTTTGTACTAGTTTATCATCGCGGCGGCTTGTAAGTTTGCTGTGATTGCCAGTGTTTAAGAGGATATCATGCTCGGATGAATATTGAATAGTACTCCCGCTACGACGTAACTTTGAAATGCTTCTCGACATTAAAATTAGAGTGAAAAATACCCTGTCTTAGCTTGTAAATTACTTTCTTGAAAATGAAGAAGTCACTAAATGAGACATATAGAAATGACCAGCAACTCATAATTAAGGGAAATATGTAGAATTAATTACATAATTCAAGTAATTGACTGAGAAAATAACTTAACGTGGAGCACATGCATCCGCCTTCATTCGTATTGACGCAAAAGGTACATTTCGTGAAAATTTGACCTGTGACCTTTGAACTTTGACCTCATGACCCTAAAATCACAGCACATAATTGGCCTATCAAGATACATAGATATACCAAGTTTTGTGACGATTTGTCATTTGGTTCTTGAGAAATTGCAGAAACAAGATATTTCGTGATTTTTTTGACAATTTTGACAATTTTCAAAAATTGATAATTCAGAAAATGGTCATAACTTTTTCAAAAATGATCGGAAATGTCTGAAATTTAGAGAGAATGCTCACGGAGATGTCTTCTTAGTTTTAAATTTTTTTAATTCAAGATCGGAGCAAGCCCTACTTTTTGTTGTTGTACCGAAGTATTTAGATGATATTGTGTTCATGGAACATTACCAGCCAACTGCAGTTTTGGAAAATTTGATGTCCTGATTTTCAATAATAATCTTTTAAAAAAAAATCTTCAGGGTTAGTGAGGGATGCTCACGTGCATCATCTGAATCTAACCTGACAACTAAACCCTATTCTCTAAGTATGCTAACTCGAAAAACCTACTTCCGCGTAACCTACGATTTTTATACGAGTATAAATATTATCATTATTATTATCTCCTTAACGATTAGTTTTTTTTGCACGCGTTTATAAATTATACATTTAAAGTCTGCCGAAATAACCCATTCCGGTTTATAGCACCCAAATCAGAACATATCTGACCCCCTTCCCCTCAGCCAAAATCCGAGAAAATACTCCCATAGACTTAACACGCGTTTATAAATTATACATAGTCTGCCGAAATAACCCATTCCGGAACGCTAAAAACACTTTTATTTTACTGTCAATATGATTTATCATGTTATTGGGATGTGAGTGATGTTTTGAATGATGTTCAGGCGATCATGCATGATGTCAATCACTTCCCCTGGAGGGTGGAATGATTCTAAAGTAGTCATGATTACAATCATGAATTTTTCTGTTGTTTGGCAATGAAAAGTGACGTGTGTACTGTACTTGTCGTGTGTAAAAGGCTAAAAGCCAAACATAATGATAATATATCAATCAGTCAATAAAACACATTACATCTCCAAACAAGATACACAAACGTTATTGCACCACCTCACATTCATAAAGGCACATATCATCCTCCAAATAAAATGATAATTCGCCATTGACACCGAAGCATCATGGACCTCATTCAGAACACTTTATTCTCTCAACAAAAGGAGGGTACACTGTTGACAATATCAATGCATTTTGCGACATTTCACTTTTGACTTTGCCCTATATTCGGTGGTCACGCACATTCCACGATAAAATATTCATAGCCAATGTCATATCAAGGTAAAGGGGAGAATACAAGCTTTCTAATGATATCAAATTCATGAACGGTAATAAAGTAATAGGAGAGATATGAACACTCAAACTTGAATTGCGGAACTTTTTTGTGAGGGGTATAATATTGTTGTTATCTGAGATGGTGTTGTGTGTTAAATGGACGTTATTTGGCCGAGTAATGAGCAAACATGCGAATTGCTATTCACTAACCCATTGCCCTTACTTTGTACACGGTTTTGACGATCCAGTGGATTATTTAACATCTGAACACTTGAATCGTAAATATCTTTTTTACGAAAGGGAAATTTGAAAAACCGAAACCTATCCCATGCTTTTATTGTTAATACGAATAAACAATATTTAATTACAAGATATGAGGGAACAGCTAGAATTCCAAGTGGATTTGGAGGATTTGGAGGAATTAGACAATGTACATCAAAAGCTACATTACTTATGATACAACAACAAGCACAAAGTATTCCATATAGGCAGACAAGGCTCCCGAGGGGGCGAAGCGACCGAGAGGGGGAATGAAGGTACGTGATGGTAGGTGGCTGTGCGCCCATGCTCGGTAAGGGTGATTTTGCAATGTTTTACTTGAAATAATGCAATCTAATGTAGAGGAAGGAAATTTGACTTGACATGAAGTAAATCGAGTTATCTTGTCATAAAGAAATACCCTTTTTTTTTTGGGGGGGGGGGGGGGGGGCAAGCTCCAAGCTCCACCCCCTCCCCCCTACCAGTACGCCAGTGCAAGTAACCTATACACACTGGAGGAGCACCTGTTTTTGTCTCTACCAACTTTCATTGTGGGTCAGTAGGTCAGACAATTCAGACTGGCATGGTCAAATGTATGGGGGTGGCACAGTAGCGTATGTAACATCGGGGAAAGGGGGCACGTGCCCCCAGTATCACAATAACAGAAAACTCAACACAAATTCATATATTGTCCGCAAATATGTGGTGTGCCACAATTAATAGATCACGTATACGCTAATTGGGCTGCAAAATAATATAGCCTTAGGCATGTTAGGAGAGTACTGAAGTATACCCCGGCTTCCATGGAATCTCCCCTAGTATACCCATTTTACTATACTGTCTGAACTTAGATTATATCGTAGAAATATTCCATTTCGACTAGAGTGACCACACTGTAACTAGGTTGATCTGAATTTTTCTCAAACTAGGCCCGGGAAATTAATGTTTTGGCGCGTTAATGTGTGGTCTATCATGGAACCCGCTTTTCAGTTCTTGTCTTCCTGCTGGCTGCAGATCATTTATTCGATGCTATGGACATGGAAATAAAGGATATATATATGATCGAAAAGACAATGGATTCATGTTAAAAAGTAATAAGTTATCAGGGAGACGGTATTCATGGCATTTTCCCATTTCGTTGGAGTATAAAGTGATACGCCATGCTAATGTGTTGTCCTGCCTCTTCACTAACATGACTGACACGATATGGATCGGATTTCGCGGCACTGCATATTATATTCCGTGATATTCTTGGCAGTTTGAATCAGGTATATTATGCACATTTTACTCATTTTTCGTAATATATTGTATATATATGTTTTTTTTATCCTACCAGGCCTGCCAGGCCAGGAGAATGAGGGAAAATATAGTTGCGTGAAGCCGTGTATGTATATTGTGTGTGAGATAGGTACGAGTATACATGCGTGTAGCCTATATCGTTACAATTGCCTTGATAATAAAATAATAATAAACAAAATAATTCCTTTGAGCAATTATTTAAACAATCTTTTGAACAAAAACATGAAAAAGCGTTTACGTATGAACATATATACATATGCATTTTGTTTTATAATTAATGGCATACCATGGATGATGAGAGAGGCTTGCCTTCTGTGCTTTTGTTGTTGATGTTTATTTACAAACAAATAGAGTGCATGCTTTATAATGTAGTCAAACTTTCGAGTCTCGGTGAAAACATACAAATGCCTTTTTTAGTCAGTCATTTAACTAAATTGGTTCTTTTTGTTGTCTTTATAAATCTATAATCACGCATTATATAGATTGTCCTAATGTCATGAATGTGTTCCATGAGCGTATATAAAGGACATTTTCAGGGGATTCTCGATCATAATCTGCAAAACATTTATGAACTTTGACAGTCAATTCTCAATAAAACACACAAATAAAAAAAAAAAACTTCAGTCAATTTGTTTATCATAATATTTGTACAGTATATACCACAATATGATGATTTTGCTGAGTAACCCAACATACACTGCAACACATTTGTTAGATAAAGCATGATACTATTTACCAGTGGCGTAATGAGCAAAAACTTTTGGGGGGCTAAACAAAATCCGCATCACCACCGGATATTGCGAGGGAGCGAAGCGACCAAGCCCGAAGGAGCGAAGCGACTGAGCGGGGGGAGGGTGTGGGAGGGGGGGGGGGGGGTGTCCCCCCTCCCACGGTAGGGAGCTTTTGCATTTTTGGACTTGAAACTGTGCAATCTGGTGCATACCTGGACAGGAAATTCTGACTTGACGACATGTACTACCTATAATGTGCGTTAGTGCGTCATCATTGTCACGATTCTTAACCAGAAGAGGTTATGATTGATTCATGAAGAAAAACAAAAATGCACCCCCAAAATAATATTCGCAAAGTGACATATTCAGTTCAAACAGTGCATCAAAAGCATTATTTTATGACAAAACAACATGAGCATTGTATTCCAGACGTATACAAGACCGATTCCCGAGGGAGCGAAACGATAACCGAGAGGGGGAAGGGTGATGGGAGGGTGTGATGGTAGGTGGGTGCACGGTAAAGGTGCTTTTGCAATGATTTAGTTGAAATTATGGAATCTGGTGCATACTTGGGATTTGGGAAGGAAATTTGACTTGACATGAAGTAAAATCTGAGTTTTCTTATCTAAAGAAATACTCTTTTCTTTCAATCACTGTTATCGAATTAGATAATGCCCCCCCCCCCCCCCCACCCCACCAGTACGCCAGTGCTATTTACATTTTAGACTTCCTATTTATCCCCTTGGGTGTATCGGGGATGCGTCTCGGGGTGTGTGTGTTTCGCTTTCCCATTCGCGAACAAGCTTTCCCATTCGCAGGCACGTGTTTGCAGTAATTAGTACTAACTATTGCGAATTAAAGGCCAAGTTGAGTTTTGGTAATTTCCAAAGTGCCCCCCCAACATCGATTGTAACGGATTTGGTTGATTTCAATTCCATATGAAAGATCATCGAAAAAAACATGGGAAATAATAATAATTTCCATTCAAATGCTCTAATTGTTGTGAAATTTGCTTTCAAAATATCATATAAAAGTGGTTGACGCCCGGGTATCACTTTTTAGAACCGCTAGTGCGAGGCACTAGCGTTCTATGTTCTCCTAATAAAAGACTGAAACCAAATATTTGTGTGCACGCTAATTGTGCTTAAAACTATACATATGATACGGTACTTACCAGCAATTTACTCTCCAATATGTGATCCAACTACCGGGTGGATTAAGATTATGATTTTTCCTTCCATTCCGCAAAAAATTAGTGATATATGCGCCTCATGGACCAGTCTCTCCGTGTGTTAGCGCGACTGTGAACGGCGAACGAATGCGAAATGGGGCTTGCGAGTTGCGTCAACGGCAGTGCTAGTGTTGGAGTCATACTTCTATGGTTGCGATACATAATATACACGTACTACTGTATAGTATTACCGCACACAGTGACTGCACTACAGTCCCGTATTACCGCACACTGCACTATACAGTCCCGTATTAGGACCTACAACGCTAGTGCTTCGCGCCGAGTTAATTTGACACTTCGAGTTGTAACGGCTCTTTTTGAATGATAACAGGGGTTTTACTTTGTCGTTTGTAATTGTGTATACTTTTCGAGCATGGTGAAGTTATAACTATTAGTTTGTATCGTAATCGTGCAGGCTTTGGTTACTAAAGTTAAGTTTGACCAATACTCAACTATCCCTTTAAGCGCGAACTGGATTTACTGCGATTCAATTTATATGAAATCCCGTTCGTACTTGTTCGCAGAACATTTTATTTGTTCCCGCTATTACTAGTTCCATCGATATGTAGGTTTTCTTCACACTAAAACCCCAACTAACCGATATGTATTTAAATATTGATGGCTTATTCGCGCTTCACGCTTGATCGCATTACTTAGCACTTGTTCGCGCTAATTAGAAAGACCGCCTCCCATGCACTACCGACCTGCCATTTTCTTTTTGTATACGATACGCGATGCAACGCCCTTTTCTTTATTACATACATGATATTACTTCGAGATCCTGACTGTTGTTTTTGTTTTTGATTGTATTAGCTTAGTTAATTCATCTCTATTGAACGGTGTATGTGTTTGATTATTTTCCTGTCATATTTGAATATAAATATATTTCTGGTCAGTTTCCCTATATATTTGAATTTATAAACATTTATTGTATGAATGATATTATGTGACATACATGTTGTTGAACTGAATATAATACTATTACGTTCGACCCAATAATTAGATTTACAGTTATGTCGCAGTTAGTGATGTAAGACAGTAATACTACTTCATGTATATTCTCTAGTGTTAATATTCTGATTGCATAAACTTCTTACAGCACTACATCGGACTTGATAATATCAGCATTTTGGAATCAGGGGAAGGTAATCTAATGTACATCTGATTCGACATGATTGTGAGACAATACGAAGAAAATAAGATACAGTATATTATTCAATTGGAGACACCTATCAGTACATCATTATTAAGAGTAGACATTTGTACAAATTACCGACGGTATACTCCTACATGTCTCACCGGCCCGACTCCTTTTGTTTAGTGGGACATACTTCGTATATCAGTATAATTATCATCACTTCAGGTATAAGTCATATAAACTAGGGTGTATGTGCATTTTGGGCTTCTCACGCATATAAAAACTTCTTTTGCCAAATTCAAAGGCAAAATAAAATTATCTATAATTGCATACAATGTGTAATAGTTAACAAGGGCATTGCGGGGGGAGGGGGGGGGGGGGGGGGGTGCGTAATTTACACAAACGGGAACGAGCCTGAAAGTGGAGGTATAGCCTTCTCACGCTGGTTGAATCTTGTCAGCTGGGGCAATGGCGTAGGTCTGTTCTGAGAATCGGGGGATGATGCGAGGGGGCGGAGCGACCAAGGCCGAGTGCGCAGATATTGTATATTTTCATTCATCCAAATTATAAGCATATAACATTTACAATTGAATTAAACATGGCCAATGTTTACATCTTATTCATAAATGAGGAATATAACAATTACAATGTAAAGGGATAGTTGAGTTCTGGTAAAGAGAATACAGTTTAGGTAAAACTAAATTTAAGTAACCAAAACCTGCATCATTAAGCCCGGCGCAGACAGAGCCGACTCGACCCGATCCGACCGGTTTTAATCAGGCTAGAGTTGGGCCTGGTCGGTCGGAGCAGATTTATCGTGTTGAATCGGCCCCAACTAGCATCCGACTGTCTCTCGACTGGCAAAATGTGTGTCGCGAGGCACTGAAAACTGAGCCGATCGGAATGACAACCAGTCGAGTCGGCTCTGTCTGCGCCGGGCATTACATTACAATAGTTATAACACCATTATACTCGAAAGGAATACAAAATTACCAATGACTAAGTAAACAAAACTGTTATCATTCAAAAAGAGCTGTTGCAACTTAAAAGGGCGCTCTCTGAACACTCATCGGTTTCAACCATTTTAAATAAAATATTGTGTATGTGATGTTTTGATGATTAGATAGAGAAAAAGTGTACCAAGAAATAAGCAAGAGCTCAGTAATGACATAATCATGTCTAGCTACCATGGCACACACGCTGAGCATTATCTCTCTCGCCCACTCTCCCCCCCCCCCCCCTCCCCCCGTCTCCCTCTCTCCCCGATCCCCCCGCATCTTTCTCTCTCCTTCTCTCTCTCTCTCTCTCTCCCAATTTTATTAAAACAATTGACATTCCACAGTAATACCATTATGGTCATGTTTATAGACTGACGGTATACTGTTATTATAATCAGATACTGTATTACGCATGATGCTCATGATAAGGTTCAGGTTCATTCTCAAACCGATAGTGATCTCCAAAAAGTGTAAGATAGTCATGAGTGTGGAGCTCCATCTTCCGGACCCTGTGTAGTTCATTGGGGGAGGGGGGGGGGGGGCCTGAATTATACTTTTAGTAGTGATTGCCATATTGTTTATTGTGGAACTTTCTGTATTGTGTATATACATTATACAATATATACATTATCAATAATTATGCTTATATCTTCATCTGGGCTTAGGATTTTAGCCTTTGTATACCCCTCCCTACCCCCCCCCCCCCCCCTCCCACCCCGCCCACCTGGTATCTACGCCCGTGAGCGGGGACCTTGGTCATTTGGGTGGTCAAATAAGTGCCTATACTGGCTGTCATAAATCACAAGACTGAGAGAGAAAGAAAAGAGAAAAGAAAAAAAGCTGATGTTTTGGCAAGCTGCAGAAGAGGGAGAGAGAGAAAATCGAAATGCTAGGTGGATGTGTACATACATAAAACACATACCAGTACATACATACATACATACAAACAAACATACATACATAAAGACACCCATACATACATACATACATTCATACATACATACAGCTTTGTCCCCATATACCAAAATGATTCAATAGAGATATCATCAACGACTTTTTAAAAAACGATTTACATTTTGTTCAAAGTATTCTTCGAGCATTTTTTGAAAATGTTTCTAAAAAGTCTGAATATCGCCCGGTGGTTCCTGGTGAAGAATCTTTTGAATAAAAATATATTATAATACGTGTGGTTTACGGGTACACCATGTGAGATGGGTGTATTGGTAAGCCCTGATTAGAAAAGGACTATGGTAGTCCTAGAAAGGACTGTTGGTGTAGTTCTGAAAAATATATATTTATGGATATTTCAGACGTTTCTGAACCGATTTTGATCAAATAAAGTTTATTCTGTCATTAAAATTGTATGTTCTTTCGAATTCGACAGTCAGTTTTTCTTTATCTCACAAAAACATATTGGGGGCACTTCGGGAAATACCAATACTCAACGGTACCTTTAAAAAGAATAAAAGTAAAGGTGTGAGGGAACCGCTAGAATTTTAATTAGATTTTGAGGATTTGGACAATGTTACTAAGGTACGCTTGATCGGTACTTCCCGAAATGCTTAATACTTAACTATCGATCCCATCAACAAACAAAACATAACATGGGACAGGTTTAGTTTTTGCTAATTTCCCTTTCGTTAAAAAGGTGTTTATGATTAAAGTGTCCACATGTCAAATTATCCAGTGGATCGTTAGAACCGTGTACAAAGTGAGTGCAATGAGTTAGTGAATGTAACTTTACATTTTTGCTCATCACTCGGCCATATAAAGTCCATTCAACTTTTTTTAACTTTGTGTTTTTATTGAACAAAATAACATAATATGTTCAACATATTATGAACATAATTACAACAGAACAAAACAAAACGGTGCAGTCGCTGAAACAGATGTATACAATATCATAGTATTATGTGCTGACCCATTGCATTTCAGGATGAGAATATTTTTGTGTAATTTCAAATTACCGGTTTTCAATACACGAAATTCATAAAAGTGAATATTCCCATTCCTATCACCATGTTCCCAAACCCTTCCTCCATATTATGCTGGATATGCGGACGTACTATTTTGTATCGTGAACCTACATGACATTGTGGATTTTGAATTTGGTTCAAAATTTGACCCATATAACTTGAGCACACTTGTGTTGACACATTTATTGCCGGCACGAGCCCTCGTTATACCGCGATCCAACAGAGCGACCTTGTGTAGATATTTTCACCGTCCCTCCAATTTGTTAGCTTGATGTGTTATACCCTGTGGTAAAAATGGATCAGTCCAATACCTGTGGGACCAACCATAAATCTTAAGGCCGACAATAGGCCGATAGGCGTAATTGATAGTCGGCATAGTTGATGATCTGCGGCTGGGCTGGCATTTACTACCAGGGGTATTCCATTGTCAATTATGTTTATATTCATACACCTGAGACATTTATTTGGTTAATTTCGACCTAAAACAAGAGTGTTTACTTATAGCAGGTGAACAAAGTTGAGTCACCAATACGGGCACACACACATTTGCACAGATGGGACTGGGCACGGCAGTCGAGATCCCACTCTTATTAGCCGACTTAACGTCGTATTATCAGGTTTATTTGTTTAAGGATCGTTATAAAAATAAATTATCATAAACTTTGGTTTCTTACCTTACAAATAATACTTGAATACAAGAGAATCTCTGCCAAATATCGGATCCTGTGCACAAGAGTAATGTTGATTCGAAGAACAGAATCCCGTACGTTCACCGTTTGTTAAATGTTGTCAGTGGATAAATTATCTTAATTGCGATCGCAACAATCTGCACATATTATTATGCAGCGCGCGCAGTCATAAACATTTTTGCCAAATAAATCAACAAATTAATTCACTCATTTATTTTGGTAAAAGGGTGTATCTCATCGATACACCCTTCTACCAACAAAAAGTGACGGAATAATTCACTCATTTATTTTGGTAAAAGGGTGTATCTGAAGATACACCCTTTTGGCCAAATAAGTGAAGGAATAATCATGGTGTATCTGCAGATACATACCTTTTACCAAAAAGAGACGTATTACGGCGTGTGTCAATTTTTATGGCAGAAGGGTGTATCTGGATAAAAATGAACCTTACTCTAAATATAAGAAGTTTACAAAAATGAAAACTATATTAAAATAATATTTGAACGATACATTACATTTTAAAACAAACTCCAACATCATACAACCATTCCTAAGGCTTCTATAGCAAAACAAAATGCTCAAACTTCAAAGTCATTTTTCTCGGCTTTATGTACGCCGGTGTATATTCGAGATACACCCTTTTGCCATATTAGGGCCGAGCAGCGCGCCCTATCTAGCTAAGTTTGTTGTTCACCAGATTCGTTTGTACCCGTCTCAAATTACTTGAAATGGTGGTTTCATGATGGAGGAAGGACTTCAGCTGGCTGACATAACGAATATAAACCCAGTAAAAGACAGAGCTGCAATGAGTCAGAATGGAGGAAATCCAAAGCAAAACAGCGAAGAAACTGGTAACGGTGAGTAGGTTTTTGTCAGTCCCATGTGTGCAATTTGGTGTTGGGATTGTGATGTGTTATGGAATACTGTGTTGACTGTGTCTGTTGTCTGTTGACTTGATAGTATTGATAATAGATAAATGTTAGGGTCATAGGGTCAATGAAATTATAAAAAATAATCATTCATCAGCCTTTCAAATCAGAAATGGAGTTATTTTGACACTTTTTTGGTGTGGTCAGTGAGTGTGAGTGTGATTATGAATCTATAATTATGAATGAATCTTAAATAATGTTTTGCTAAATTAGTTAAGAAAAATAAATAGTAATGATAATACTAAAGAGGAAAGGGTTATCCATCGCGGTAGGTAGACGTTGAATGGAGATGATTGGCTGTCTCACGATGACGTGGCGAATGTAGTAGTGACGTGTGGCCGCTACTGTACTGCTAGTCTTCGTCGGACATTGGAAGACGCGGTGCAGCAGGGTCTCGTTAAGTACCTACATGTACGCTGATGGACGCATCGCGCTCTCATTGGTACCGGGATCACAATGCAAGCTGCGTAAACCAATCACGGCGGACTCGTCGCACCCTGCAGCACCACTTCTTCAGTGTCTGATAGACTACCAGTACCAGTACCAGTACAGCAGTCGAAACGTCATCATGAGACAGCCGATCATCTCTATTCAATAATACTCCCAAATAAAAGCTGGAAAGAATTCCTTTCAAGATTTCCTTTTGTCGTTGGCCGGTATATCCTGCTACTGCAAAACTAGTTAAATTGGTATACATCTAATGTGTGTAACTACACAAACGCATTAGAACACGACATGCAATGCCCAAACACGAGGTCAAAATCCTCTTTCCAAGTTTAATCAAAGTTAATTCACTCTGACTAGAATATTGTTTTTGCTGTATTTATCTAATTTTATTGTTTTACTTTTTGTATTCAATTTCAGGTAAATGGCCATCCATTGTATGCCGTCATCCAGCACACAGCTTCTGCAAAGCAGCACTCCTGGATGAAGGGGACCTTGATGACATCTTCAACTTTTCTACGAGGACTCCAATAAAGAGCGGCAAGATGCATTCATCGCAGCGCATAGCATTCTGAGCCCAGTCATGCGTCACCGAAGATTTGCCCAGCCCAGAAGAGAGTGTAACTGCAATTCCATTTCTATGTAAGTATTGAAATATAAATTCATTAGTGAAAAATTAATAGATTTTCCTTTTAAAAAATTCTCCATCATTGCATATTTTCAACTTCTGAAATGAAATTCCCATGTTGCCAGCTAGAAAAGTTGGTTTTGTCTGAATTCATTGTTAATTATTGAAGAAAATCAACATTGAAATTCAAAAGCTCTTTTCTATTGCAAGTGTAACATTATCTGTTTAACTTTTTAATAGAAAGCGATCAGCATTGAAATTAATTTTCTTCTGTTATGAAGAAGAAAGTTAACGTAAAAAAAACCCAAAAATGATTGCATTTTAATTGTGTCTCCAAGTATGATGCAAAGCTTAAACATTGTTACTGTTTGCATTGCAATTTTCTTTATGTCTGTATTTTGGGGTATTATCATTGTTGTCATCATAATTGCAGTAATGTTATTTTCTTTCTATTTTCTTTACTTTTTTTTGCAGATATCAACACACAGTGGGGGACGAATTGAAGTGTGTTCTGCCACATTTCACAGCATCTTTGGACTGGGAAGAAAGAGATTCGGCAACATCATGAAGCTCACCTGGGCAAACAACAGCAACCCACGACCAGAAAAGAGAGGTGGACACTGAGTGAACATCAGAACCGAGGAAGTGAAGTAGATGATTAAAAGAGGTTTCACACCGGGCCCCGCGTATAGTTGCACGTAGTGTTGCGTACCGACTACGCTGAGTGTACGCTGCCCTACGCTGTCCTACGTAACTATACGCTGAGGTAATGAGGTCTGCGTAGACACTAGACACATACAGTATGCAGGTCTACGCAATACTACGCTACTGTACGTCATGCCAACGGAAGTCTACGCAACACTACGGTAATGTACGCCATGCCTACGCAATAGTACGCTTCCGACCCTACGCCAGTCCGACAAAATGTCTACTCGCGGCTCCTACGAGCGTTTATTGCCGAAGCAACGCTTTTGTTCATGAATACGCAGCCTATTTCGGCGTACTCGGTATGCCACACTACGCAAATCTACGCAGGTCCGGTGTGAAAGGGGCTCCAGGCTCACATCAAATCTTTTCGATTACGCGAGTCGAATTATGGACGGGACAAGACTCCTCACAAGCGATATCTGCCCTCTACCCTTAGCATCCATCACATTTTTGAGCCGTACAATGAAGAAGATCCGGATCACAGTACCTCATACACCGCATACTGGCGAATCTTTGTCAACAACTTCAATTTGGGATTTGGGCAACCCAGAACAGAAGTATGTTCATACTGTGTTGTGTCGAAGAGCGTCATATTAGCGTCTTTTCGCTCGACGACGGGACTATGGCTACAACGCTAATCTTAGCGGGGGGTCGCACTCAGAGCGAAAATTTCCCCGTAGCGGCCAAACCTAGGACGGTAGTTCGCCGAATTAACGTCGGGCGTAGAGCCGCTACGCGGGTACGTGATCAGCCAATCAGAGCGCTTGGACGGCGAGGCTCGCTGCCTCACGTGTGTCATGCACTGATTCGTACACACGCGCTGCATGCACAGTATGTTGTGATTTGTACTGCTATACTGTATGCTTATAGTACAACATGCATGATAAATGGAACGAGTGAAACTCCCGCGTATTCATAATTGCGAAACTGCAAATAGATCGCGACGGTAGCCAGAGTACGGGGACGATCAAAGCTAATTTAAATCCCCCGTAGCCGCACTCCCGTCGCAGAGCGAAAAGACGCTATTGAATGTGGTGACGCAGTATCTTAAATATAGGGGAAGATGACATAACAAGGAGAGGAAAGATTTTTGTTTCTGTTTGTTTGATATAGGATTTAAATGGTAAAATCTGAAAATGCATGAAAGCGTAAAATAATTTAGTACAATATGACTATTCACAACTTACCTGACATATTGGTGGTGAAAATTCATTATTATGTCTTGCAAAATTACTGGTTTCTTTTCAAAATAAAATTTTCCATCTGACAGCCTTTTGTTCAACCATTTAACAATGTAAAATGCATCATTTTCTATACTGGAAAGAAAACAATCATGCTTTTAATAACTGTCATATCCAAATCATTACAATTTTACCCCTTTTTCAATATGATTTAATGTAAATTATTGTACAGTTTAAAGCATTTCTTTTATATTATCTAAAACGAAAACATTCAAGGTTATAATCATGTCAGGTAATGAGCTTGTAATGTGATTTGGATACTGTGCAGATCTGTGATTTCACTCTATTCATCTTGGGTGATGAAACAATAGATCATACCCCCTAATGAATAGTGTGACATAACAGATCCACACCCGTCGATTCATCAATGCTGTTATTTTGTATTGCTTGTCAAGGCTCAAGCTGTATTTTACTATGTTCAACCAAAGTAAACAGTTTTGATTAACAACAATTAACATTGCAGGTCTTCATTATTGCTTGTGTCACAGATTGAATGATGTTACTCTTACTGCAATGTGTGACTTGCTCTCAATGTATTTTGCATTGTACAGTATGCTGCTATGTGAGCTTGTGCAATGATGCTTTGTTTATTATTGTACCAGCGAAAAAAATGAATATTTTTATTTTGGGGGCTCCTTTTCGGAGGGCTACTTTTCCAACTTTCGGAGGCTACTTTTATCATCGGGGCTACAAATTTCTGTTTTTTTTCAAATTTAGGGGGGTAACTATTAATCTCTAATGCTGTTAGTGATCATCTGATAATCATTTTATCATGATCCAAACCGAAAATCCCCCCCCCCCCTCTAAAAAAAAACAATTACGATTTTTTTTTTTTTTTTTTTTTTTTTTTTTTTTGTGTGGGGGAGGGGGGGGGGGGGGGGGGGGGTCTCTTTTGGCCATTTCAGGGGCGAATTCACCCGCCGCCCCCATTTATCTTTTTCGCTGATTGTACCAGTGGTTAGATGAACGGTTGTTATAAAAGTTTGTATACATTGATGATGATGTGTGTGTGTTTGTGTGCGCTGATATGTGTGTACTGTTTGTGTGCGCGTGTGTGTGTGTGTGTGTGTGTGTGTGTGCGGTTGGTGGGGAGAGGGGCGGGGGCTACTTAGCTTCTAAAGTATAGTTAATGTACAATTTTGTAGCATGTACACACCTTCTAATACTAATGTCAATATACAGATCCAAAATGACTGTCAAAAGTGTTCTGCCAAAAGGCGCTATATCAATGATTTCTGCCGAAAAATAATGAAATACAAAAAATTATATAAAATACATCCTGTATGCAGGATTTTTTTTAACTTGCATTTTTATAACCTAAAGTGGTAGCTCTTCCACCTGTAGTATAAATTTGACAAATGTGTGTAATTAAAAAACACTGATTTTCTCTAACTTTACCGGAATGGATTTAGCGCCTTTTGGTTGAAAGCTCTTCATATGAAGCCTTATGATTGTGTTTGTAAGTGTATGAAGTTCGTCCCCACGCCATCGTTTACCACTAACTACCGCGCATTCCAGGAAATGGGTTAGTACAACCGCCTTGTTAATGTTGTATTATAATTAAGCTCAGTTGCGAGTCATGTATGTTTGATTGTGTCCCTGAAAGTATATAAAACTTATGAAGGGCCTATTTGATCAAAATATACATTTACTAAAGAGTCTACATCTAAGACTTGGAATAGTTAACCTTCGGAATTAACTAATTTGAGTCTGATCCATAGGCGTACACAGGGGAGGGGTTTGGGGGGTTCAACCCCCCCCCCCCCCCCTTTGACCAGAAATGACTATTATTATTTATTTTTGTTTTTTTTTTTTGGGGGGGGGGGGGTGGTTAAACCCCCTCTTTACAACTTGTAGCTGGTCTCGAGACCACATGTAAGCGGCCTTGACCATCATTACCCCGGCTTTGTAATATTGCGAAGAACCCTGGTTTTAGCCCCAAAAATATTGAACATAGTTGGTCTTGGTTACAAACATTTTCAACGGACACCACCCCCCCCCCCCCCCCCCCCCCCCTATCCCCTCCCGCTTACAGGATTCTAGAAAAATGTCAAATGTCTTAGTCTCTGCCTCGAAAATAAGTGACTGGTCCTGGTCTCGACCTCCAAAATAGTAAATGTACTTGGTTTCGGCCACTCTCCCCCCCCCCCCCCCTCTCCGCTTACATAAATTTACGACATACCCCCCCCCCCCCCTTGATCTTAGGTATGCCACTGGTCTAATCATCATTATTCAGGTTTGTGTCATTTCAAGTTTTAATTACACACACATTAAAGTGATACTTGTAAAGTGTCAGATATTGCACAAAATGACATTTGAGACTTCAATCCTATATCAATATCATTGTAAAATACAATTGAAAGATTTGTGAAAGTTTGAAAGAAAACGAACACTGTTTACTTAGTAGAAAAAAACGAATATTGAGTTTATATTTTATCACCGAATACTGATGATCTGCCATACATTGTCACAGTAATAATTAGCCGTTTGAGATATTCGCACCCGTGTATGTTTACAGACGTAGTACAGAATTCATGGAATTCACGCTCGCTGGGTTAAAAGTTCAATCTCCGGAATGTTCCCACGCGTACTGCAATGGGCTGCAATGCGGACGCAATTAGCTACGACTATTCAAAATCGTTGATCAACGGTTTTGAAATAATGATTTTCAATGATAATTATCTTCATACCAAAGGGACATTTGAAAAAATCTAACCCTATTTTATTCTTCTCTTAGCATAAGCTAAACAACACGGCAGACGAGAAACGAGGAAGCTCCAAGTATTTTTCGTGGAGTTAGACACTTTACAGGCATCACTTTAATTCAATCCGAAGGTTAACTATTCCAAGGCTTAGATGCTTACTCTTGAGCAAATTGAGTAAACAGGATATGACGTCATAACAATCTATTTTTTTGAATTTTCAAATTGAACTTCATTTACCGAAAGAGCATGGAAAATAATGTCCAAATACCAGCATCAATTAAATATGTAAGAATTGGCTGAGATATGCCTATCGGAATGAATTTGTTTTGTCTATCGGAAATCAGTGCTTCCAACGCACCCTTTCGGCAAAACCGGGGGGGGGGGGGGCTTTGGACGAATGGTCGCGTTCAAGTCAACGCGACGCTACCCACCCTTTCGGCATAAGCCCTTTAGAGTTGCTGCTGGAGTGTAAAACGTACAAATTTGGAATAATCTGCAGACATCATGCTTATCACATGTCATCTTCCAATCAGACACGCACATCTTTGCAAGACAATACGCTAGGTACATGTAATTTTGAACCAAAGAAATTTAGCAATACTCTACAGACCCCTGCAGAACAACCATTACGAATGGATCATTATTTTGAAGATTCGGATACACAGCCGCTTCCCTTGTTTATTTGATATTTGCAATCATATTTTTGAAAAAAAGGCAGACAATTTGTCTTAACTTCGAAATGAGCATGTACAATGCATGGCCTGTACATATCAAAACAACATTGAAGTAATACCCTATGGGATTTGTTTGCGCGACAGCCATCGGGGCTCAGTGGGGTAGAGGATTGTATTCATAAACATGAAGATATTTATCTTTAATCAATTTATTCTTTCAGAAAATACATACTTTGTGGGGTGCGGGTAGCTTTTCAGATGTCTTATTAAGGATCTAGTCATCAATAATCATACAATTGGGGACCGGAAGCACTTTTTATTCGTCATTTTTTCTTATATTTTTTCTTAATAATTCAAATACAATAATTCCAAAACAAAATGTTTACAAAATATCGAGCCAGGTGCCCACTTAGCGATCTGCGCTTGCGAACTAACCCAAGTTGCAGCTAGCGATCTTGGTTCCGTATGAATCGCACCCGTTCGCCGCGAGTCAGCCTGATCTCATTGCGTACGCGATCTTTTCGGTGCCCACTATGCGATCTCAATGCGACTTCCCCTAAGAAATGCATTGTCCCTATTTCAACGCATGCGTGCATGGTTGAAGATTACAGCCAGGTATTGTTCACTCTTGATTATTTTGACATCATAATCTGCTTTGCGATTTTTTTTTATAAACCCAGTACCCACTTTGCGATCTGGGCCTAGCCGATCTAGAGCGATCTTGCCCGAATAGAAGCGATCCCCTGATATATGCGGTTAAGTTGCAAAGTGGGCACCAATGGCCGCACCAGATAGCTGTAACTCGTGCCCGCAAAAGTGGTGTCGGTTGCGGTCGCCAGGTTTTGAACATGTTCAAACATTTCTTTCTCGAACGCATGTCGGGCCGGTGTAGTGGTCCTAAAAGTCCGGCCGCGAGGATAGTCCGGCGTGACGATTCCCGCGCGCGAGATTTGTCTCCCCCGTGTGTGAATCGTCTCCGGGAGACGCGCATCGCCGTTACTGATACGGTCGACGCAGTCCGCCCGCTGAATACGTCCCCCCTTTTAAAGCTTGTTTTACCGTCCAGACTAGTCTGACGGGGTTTGCTGCTTTCATAGGCATGCATTTATTTTTGCCATGGGGAGGGGGGGGGGGGGGGGGGGAGATACGTCATTTCGACCATAATTGGCGAACGAGCGAAGCGGCCAACCCAAATGGGGCGCCAAGGATGTAATAACGGGGGGAGGGGGAGGGGGGGGGGTACAAATAGTTTGTAACCGAATTAAACCTAAACGGGATTTGTGTTCACATAGCACAGGATAGGAGTACAGTATATATGAACCCGCTATTTAGTCTAAGCCAGCCCACAGAGGGTAGAGCTTCCACTAGCATGTCTGATTTAGCTGTTTTAGCTGCTTAGAAAAGTTTATTTTATAATAATAATAATATCCACTATTTGTATAGCGCCTATCACGACTGATAATCATCTCTAAGCGCTTTACAATGTTATTATTATCCCGGTCATACGATACAATGCAAACCAGCAAACATTGTGTGCACCAGCCCCACTCCCTGGGGAGTATTCCTTCCAAGCGCTATGTGGGCTCGAGAAGATCGTTCACATAAAGGCTTTCACCTCCTATCGGTCCCCATTTATACACCTGGGTAGAGAGCAGCAATAGTGGATACATTGTCTTGCTGAAGGACAAACGCCGTGGGCAGGGTTCGAACTCGGGATCTCATTATCGGAAAGCGCGCGCTCTACCAATCTTGCCACACCATTGCAAGCACACTAGTTTCACCCTTAATGGAATCAGTCCGGGATACCCATATTGAGGGGTAGGAGCGGAGCTCCCCGAAGCTTTAGGATTCTCTATATCCATAACCCCCAAAATAGTTAACTATTACAATTAATAATATGTTATTTATTTTAGTGAGCAAAGTGTGAACTCCTGAATAAGTGCGTCAAGGAGACTGGGTCAGATGGCCATAATAGGGATCTAGGGGCGCAGCCCCTGGAAGATCTCAAGATGTGGCTCAAAGTATCCAACCAGAGGCCCGGGCCTTAAAGTATGCCCCCTGATATAATACTATTTTAGTATTTGTTTTCTTCAAAATGGTGTGCTTTACTGTATGAAGACAGATTTAATTAATTTTCATGAAGTTATTATGTTTTATCATCGCTAATCATAATACAAACTTACAGGTACTGTTGAGTATCGTTATTTCCCGAAGTGCCCCCGAATATTTGTTTGTGAGAAAATGAAAAAATGAATGTTAAATTTGAAAGACTTTTCAATTTTAATGACAGAATAAACTTTATTTGATCAAAATCGGTTCAGAAACGGGTGAAATATCCATAAACATATTTTTCAGTTCTTCAGTTGTAACGGATCTTTTTGAATGATAACCGGGGTTTTACTTAGTCATTTGTAATTGTGTATTCTTTTCGAGCATGGTAAGGTACTAACAATTTTTTTTTAATGGTGCATGTTTTGGTTACTAAAATACTCAACTATCCCTTTAAACCCTTGTGAACTTAATTTCGTGGATTATATACAGGTTCAATTGTTATTTCCATGTTTCCTAGGTTGCCCAAACTTCGCCATATTGCTTAAAGCCATATAGAAGAGTATTTTGGGGAATTTCGGAAATCTACCGATATCCCTTTAAATGTTTGGGATAAGCCTGTACATGCGGTACGTAGCGTAGTGTGGTCGAGGCTGACACAGGCTGGGAGCACACCTTATGTATTTTATTTATTTTATATTCAGTATTTGCGCGTGGTAAGTATAGAGGGAGCATTTTACAGAATAACGAGTTTTATATTTTACATTTTGCTTTCATATCAATGGTTCTAAATAAGTTGGTACTAGATTATGTTGCATTTTATATAAACTAAATAAGTTAAAGGGATAGTTGAGTATTGGTAATTTCCAAAGTGCCCCCCCCCCCCCCCCCACCCCCAACAATTAATTGTAACGGATTTGGTTGATTTCAATTCCATATGAAAGATCATCGAAAAAAACATGGGAAATACTAATAATTTCCATTAAAATGCTCTCATTGTTGTGAAATTTGCTTTCAAAATATCATATAAAAATGGTTGACGCCCGGGTATCACTTTTCAGAGAACGCTAGCGCGAGTCGCTAGCGATCTAGGTCCTCCTGATAGAGAACTGAAACTAAATATTTTTGTGCACGCTAATTGTGCTTAAAACTATACATATGATACGG
>JBAMJV010002655.1:142500-192425 GCA_037951105.1 Echinarachnius parma
ACAAACAGTTAATAATCATTATGAATCAAATGAAATTAAAAAAAACGAAGAATAGTTATTACATTAGTCGATCTATCATGGCTAGTTTCATGGTTTAGCTTGAAAAGTCGAGTGAATTAGATTCTCGATCTCTTGTGTTGTTACGATTCATCCGCGATTTCTCTGAAGATTGGCAGCCGCATTACCTATACGGCTGTTCACGCTGGTGGATTTACATTTCCTGCGCGCGCATCAAAACAAACGTAACTCGAGTGCACGTGCATGATGATAGGTAGCTAAATCATGCATGCATACACATGTATACGAACGGCCGGGTATCGCGCGCTTGCATGTATTATTTCGCGATGGACGAAACTCTTACGAAACGAAACAAAACAAAAACAAAACGGTGAGAAATACACTATGCTATGTAATTATACTAGTTATCGACAGATTCAAATGGATACGAAATATTATATATTGTTATAACAAAGGCAATTCTAGCTCGGAACATGATCCTACTAGGTAATTTTGTTTTGAAACACAGCTATAATAGGTTTGTTTTTCATACTATCTCCGTGTATATATGAACAACAATTCGGCAAAATGGTGAGTTGTAAACAGTTATTTTACGGAGATTGACACTTTTTCAATGCCAATTATGACATGAATATTGATATTAGGATATGTTTCCGGACATGAGAGGACAACTGTGTGTCAGATATTGATTATTCAGGCAATATTCAATCGTTTTAAGAGAGTAGAACTGCATCTGACATCCACTCTATGAACATTTGCGTGTAGATCGCCGTTCGAGCTAGAGCTCAATGGAGCGCAAAGCCCGGCTCTTACGTCACGCACAGAGCCACTTTGCTGTGCCGATTTCATGGTAAAGGAGAGGGTCAATTCACTAAATTGTTATTTTCATAAAACATGAAACTGAAACACTTTCATGACATGTTAACTGCACAAATTGCTTTAATAACTCATTCTATCATAAAAAAACTTTAATAACTTGATTTTATTCCCTTTGAATTTCTACTTTAATTAATAAAAAAAAAGCTGCATCACTTCGCGTGATCCTGCGCCTTTCTCTATAAAAGTTGATTTAATATTCCTTGGGATTGGCCCAGTTTATATAGCTTCTGACTAATCGAGCATGGAAAAGGGTTTCATGGGAACGCCCACCATACAAAGTCTTCGTGGCTTGATGGTTTGAGCACCGGTCTGGCAATCCGGCGGTCTCGGGTTCGATTCCCGGCGAAGCCTATTTTTCTTTGCTCACTTTTAATCACTCAAATATTTCTAGTCAGTTTTCTCTATGTTTGAATTTAATTAATACAAAAAAAGCTGCATCACTTCGCGTGATCCTGCGCCTTTCTCTATAAAAGTTGATTTAATTATCATTGGGATTGGCCCAGTTTATATAGCTTCTGACTAATCGAGCATTGAAAAGGGTTTCATGGGAACGCCCACCATACAAAGTCTTCGTGGCTTGATGGTTTGAGCACCGGTCTAGCAATCCGGCGGTCTCGGGTTCGATTCCCGGCGAAGCCTATTTTTCTTTGCTCACTTTTAATCACTCAAATATTTCTAGTCAGTTTTCTCTATGTTTGAATTTAATTAATACAAAAAAAGCTGCATCACTTCGCGTGATCATGCGCCTTTCTCTATAAAAGTTGATTTAATTATCCTTGGGATTGGCCCAGTTTATATAGCTTCTGACTAATCGAGCATTGAAAAGGGTTTCATGGGAACGCCCACCATACAAAGTCTTCGTGGCTTGATGGTTTGAGCACCGGTCTAGCAATCCGGCGGTCTCGGGTTCGATTCCCGGCGAAGCCTATTTTTCTTTGCTCACTTTTAATCACTCAAATATTTCTAGTCAGTTTTCTCTATGTTTGAATTTAATTGAAACAAAAAAAGCTGCATCACTTCGCGTGATCCTGCGCCTTTCTCTATAAAAGTTGATTTAATTATCCTTGGGATTGGCCCAGTTTATATAGCTTCTGACTAATCGAGCATTGAAAAGGGTTTCATGGGAACGCCCACCATACAAAGTCTTCGTGGCTTGATGGTTTGAGCACCGGTCTAGCAATCCGGCGGTCTCGTGTTCGATTCCCGGCGAAGCCTATTTTTCTTTGCTCACTTTTAATCACTCAAATATTTCTAGTCAGTTTTATCTATGTTTGAATTTAATTAATACAAAAAAAGCTGCATCACTTCGCGTGATCCTGCGCCTTTCTCTATAAAAGTTGATTTAATTATCCTTGGGATTGGCCCAGTTTATATAGCTTCTGACTAATCGAGCATTGAAAAGGGTTTCATGGGAACGCCCATCATACAAAGTCGTCGTGGCTTGATGGTTTGAGCACCGGTCTAGCAATCCGGCGGTCTCGGGTTCGATTCCCGGCGAAGCCTATTTTTCTTTGCTCACTTTTAATCACTCAAATATTTCTAGTCGGTTTTCTCTATGTTTAAATTTAATTAATACAAAAAAAGCTGCATCACTTCGCGTGATCCTGCGCCTTTCTCTATAAAAGTTGATTTAATTATCCTTGGGATTGGCCCAGTTTATATAGCTTCTGACTAATCGAGCATTGAAAAGGGTTTCATGGGAACGCCCACCATACAAAGTCTTCGTGGCTTGATGGTTTGAGCACCGGTATAGCAATCCGGCGGTCTCGGGTTCGATTCCCGGCGAAGCCTATTTTTCTTTGCTCACTTTTAATCACTCAAATATTTCTAGTCAGTTTTCTCTATGTTTGAATTTAATTAATACAAAAAAAGCTGCATCACTTCGCGTGATCCTGCGCCTTTCTCTATAAAAGTTGATTTAATTATCCTTGGGATTGGCCCAGTTTATATAGCTTCTGACTAATCGAGCATTGAAAAGGGTTTCATGGGAACGCCCACCATACAAAGTCTTCGTGGCTTGATGGTTTGAGCACCGGTCTAGCAATCCGGCGGTCTCGGGTTCGATTCCCGGCGAAGCCCATTTTTCTTTGCTCACTTTTAATCACTCAAATATTTCTAGTCAGTTTTCTCTATGTTTGAATTTAATTAATACAAAAAAAGCTGCATCACTTCGCGTGATCCTGCGCCTTTCTCTATAAAAGTTGATTTAAATATCATTGGGATTGGCCCAGTTTATATAGCTTCTGACTAATCGAGCATTGAAAAGTGTTTCATGGGAACGCCCACAATACAAAGTCTTCGTGGCTTGATGGTTTGAGCACCGGTATAGCAATCCGGCGGTCTCGGGTTCGATTCCCGGCGAAGCCTATTTTTCTTTGCTCACTTTTAATCACTCAAATGTTTCTAGTCAGTTTTCTCTATGTTTGAATTTAATTAATACAAAAAAGCTGCATCACTTCGCGTGATCCTGCGCCTTTCTCTATAAAAGTTGATTTAATTATCCTTGGGATTGGCCCAGTTTATATAGCTTCTGACTAATCGAGCATTGAAAAGGGTTTCATGGGATCGCCCACCATACAAAGTCGTCGTGGCTTGATGGTTTGAGCACCGGTCTAGCAATCCGGCGGTCTCGGGTTCGATTCCCGGCGAAGCCTATTTTTCTTTGCTCACTTTTAATCACTCAAATATTTCTAGTCAGTTTTCTCTATGTTTGAATTTAATTAATACAAAAAAGCTGCATCACTTCGCGTGATCATGCGCCTTTCTCTATAAAAGTTGATTTAATTATCCTTGGGATTGGCCCAGTTTATATAGCTTCTGACTAATCGAGCATTGAAAAGGGTTTCATGGGAACGCCCACCATACAAAGTCTTCGTGGCTTGATGGTTTGAGCACCGGTCTAGCAATCCGGCGGTCTCGGGTTCGATTCCCGGCGAAGCCTATTTTTCTTTGCTCACTTTTAATCACTCAAATATTTCTAGTCAGTTTTCTCTATGTTTGAATTTAATTAATACAAAAAAAGCTGCATCACTTCGCGTGATCCTGCGCCTTTCTCTATAAAAGTTGATTTAATTATCCTTGGGATTGGCCCAGTTTATATAGCTTCTGACTAATCGAGCATTGAAAAGGGTTTCATGGGAACGCCCACCAAATAAAGTCTTCGTGGCTTGATGGTTTGAGCACCGGTCTAGCAATCCGGCGGTCTCGGGTTCGATTCCCGGCGAAGCCTATTTTTCTTTGCTCACTTTTAATCACTTCAATATTTCTAGTCAGTTTTCTCTATGTTTGAATTTAATTAATACAAAAAAAGCTGCATCACTTCGCGTGATCCTGCGCCTTTCTCTATAAAAGTTGATTTAATTATCCTTGGGATTGGCCCAGTTTATATAGCTTCTGACTAATCGAGCATTGAAAAGGGTTTCATGGGAACGCCCACCAAATAAAGTCTTCGTGGCTTGATGGTTTGAGCACCGGTCTAGCAATCCGGCGGTCTCGGGTTCGATTCCCGGCGAAGCCTATTTTTCTTTGCTCACTTTTAATCACTCAAATATTTCTAGTCAGTTTTCTCTATGTTTGAATTTAATTGAAACAAAAAAAGCTGCATCACTTCGCGTGATCCTGCGCCTTTCTCTATAAAAGTTGATTTAATTATCCTTGGGATTGGCCCAGTTTATATAGCTTCTGACTAATCGAGCATTGAAAAGGGTTTCATGGGAACGCCCACCATACAAAGTCTTCGTGGCTTGATGGTTTGAGCACCGGTCTAGCAATCCGGCGGTCTCGTGTTCGATTCCCGGCGAAGCCTATTTTTCTTTGCTCACTTTTAATCACTCAAATATTTCTAGTCAGTTTTATCTATGTTTGAATTTAATTAATACAAAAAAAGCTGCATCACTTCGCGTGATCCTGCGCCTTTCTCTATAAAAGTTGATTTAATTATCCTTGGGATTGGCCCAGTTTATATAGCTTCTGACTAATCGAGCATTGAAAAGGGTTTCATGGGAACGCCCATCATACAAAGTCGTCGTGGCTTGATGGTTTGAGCACCGGTCTAGCAATCCGGCGGTCTCGGGTTCGATTCCCGGCGAAGCCTATTTTTCTTTGCTCACTTTTAATCACTCAAATATTTCTAGTCGGTTTTCTCTATGTTTAAATTTAATTAATACAAAAAAAGCTGCATCACTTCGCGTGATCCTGCGCCTTTCTCTATAAAAGTTGATTTAATTATCCTTGGGATTGGCCCAGTTTATATAGCTTCTGACTAATCGAGCATTGAAAAGGGTTTCATGGGAACGCCCACCATACAAAGTCTTCGTGGCTTGATGGTTTGAGCACCGGTATAGCGATCCGGCGGTCTCGGGTTCGATTCCCGGCGAAGCCTATTTTTCTTTGCTCACTTTTAATCACTCAAATATTTCTAGTCAGTTTTCTCTATGTTTGAATTTAATTAATACAAAAAAAGCTGCATCACTTCGCGTGATCCTGCGCCTTTCTCTATAAAAGTTGATTTAATTATCCTTGGGATTGGCCCAGTTTATATAGCTTCTGACTAATCGAGCATTGAAAAGGGTTTCATGGGAACGCCCACCATACAAAGTCTTCGTGGCTTGATGGTTTGAGCACCGGTCTAGCAATCCGGCGGTCTCGGGTTCGATTCCCGGCGAAGCCCATTTTTCTTTGCTCACTTTTAATCACTCAAATATTTCTAGTCAGTTTTCTCTATGTTTGAATTTAATTAATACAAAAAAAGCTGCATCACTTCGCGTGATCCTGCGCCTTTCTCTATAAAAGTTGATTTAAATATCATTGGGATTGGCCCAGTTTATATAGCTTCTGACTAATCGAGCATTGAAAAGTGTTTCATGGGAACGCCCACAATACAAAGTCTTCGTGGCTTGATGGTTTGAGCACCGGTATAGCAATCCGGCGGTCTCGGGTTCGATTCCCGGCGAAGCCTATTTTTCTTTGCTCACTTTTAATCACTCAAATGTTTCTAGTCAGTTTTCTCTATGTTTGAATTTAATTAATACAAAAAAGCTGCATCACTTCGCGTGATCCTGCGCCTTTCTCTATAAAAGTTGATTTAATTATCCTTGGGATTGGCCCAGTTTATATAGCTTCTGACTAATCGAGCATTGAAAAGGGTTTCATGGGATCGCCCACCGTACAAAGTCGTCGTGGCTTGATGGTTTGAGCACCGGTCTAGCAATCCGGCGGTCTCGGGTTCGATTCCCGGCGAAGCCTATTTTTCTTTGCTCACTCTTAATCACTCAAATATTTCTAGTCAGTTTTCTCTATGTTTGAATTTAATTAATACAAAAAAGCTGCATCACTTCGCGTGATCATGCGCCTTTCTCTATAAAAGTTGATTTAATTATCCTTGGGATTGGCCCAGTTTATATAGCTTCTGACTAATCGAGCATTGAAAAGGGTTTCATGGGAACGCCCACCATACAAAGTCTTCGTGGCTTGATGGTTTGAGCACCGGTCTAGCAATCCGGCGGTCTCGGGTTCGATTCCCGGCGAAGCCTATTTTTCTTTGCTCACTTTTAATCACTCAAATATTTCTAGTCAGTTTTCTCTATGTTTGAATTTAATTAATACAAAAAAAGCTGCATCACTTCGCGTGATCCTGCGCCTTTCTCTATAAAAGTTGATTTAATTATCCTTGGGATTGGCCCAGTTTATATAGCTTCTGACTAATCGAGCATTGAAAAGGGTTTCATGGGAACGCCCACCAAATAAAGTCTTCGTGGCTTGATGGTTTGAGCACCGGTCTAGCAATCCGGCGGTCTCGGGTTCGATTCCCGGCGAAGCCTATTTTTCTTTGCTCACTTTTAATCACTTAAATATTTCTAGTCAGTTTTCTCTATGTTTGAATTTAATTAATACAAAAAAAGCTGCATCACTTCGCGTGATCCTGCGCCTTTCTCTATAAAAGTTGATTTAATTATCCTTGGGATTGGCCCAGTTTATATAGCTTCTGACTAATCGAGCATTGAAAAGGGTTTCATGGGAACGCCCACCAAATAAAGTCTTCGTGGCTTGATGGTTTGAGCACCGGTCTAGCAATCCGGCGGTCTCGGGTTCGATTCCCGGCGAAGCCTATTTTTCTTTGCTCACTTTTAATCACTCAAATATTTCTAGTCAGTTTTCTCTATGTTTGAATTTAATTAATACAAAAAAAGCTGCATCACTTCGCGTGATCCTACGCCTTTCTCTATAAAAGTTGATTTAATTATCCTTGGGATTGGCCCAGTTTATATAGCTTCTGACTAATCGAGTATTGAAAAGGGTTTCATGGGAACGCCCACCATACAAAGTCTTCGTGGCTTGATGGTTTGAGCACCGGTCTAGCAATCCGGCGGTCTCGGGTTCGATTCCCGGCGAAGCCTATTTTTCTTTGCTCACTTTTAATCACTCAAATATTTCTAGTCAGTTTTCTCTATGTTTGAATTTAATTAATACAAAAAAAGCTGCATCACTTCGCGTGATCCTGCGCCTTTCTCTATAAAAGTTGATTTAATTATCATTGGGATTGGCCCAGTTTATATAGCTTCTGACTAATCGAGCATTGAAAAGGGTTTCATGGGGACGCCCATCATACAAAGTCGTCGTGGCTTGATGGTTTGAGCACCGGTCTAGCAATCCGGCGGTCTCGGGTTCGATTCCCGGCGAAGCCTATTTTTCTTTGCTCACTTTTAATCACTTTTAATCACTCAAATATTTCTAGTCGGTTTTCTCTATGTTTAAATTTAATTAATACAAAAAAAGCTGCATCACTTCGCGTGATCCTGCGCCTTTCTCTATAAAAGTTGATTTAATTATCCTTGGGATTGGCCCAGTTTATATAGCTTCTGACTAATCGAGCATTGAAAAGGGTTTCATGGGAACGCCCACCATACAACGTCTTCGTGGCTTGATGGTTTGAGCACCGGTATAGCAATCCGGCGGTCTCGGGTTCGATTCCCGGCGAAGCCTATTTTTCTTTGCTCACTTTTAATCACTCAAATATTTCTAGTCAGTTTTCTCTATGTTTGAATTTAATTAATACAAAAAAAGCTGCATCACTTCGCGTGATCCTGCGCCTTTCTCTATAAAAGTTGATTTAATTATCCTTGGGATTGGCCCAGTTTATATAGCTTCTGACTAATCGAGCATTGAAAAGGGTTTCATGGGAACGCCCACCATACAAAGTCTTCGTGGCTTGATGGTTTGAGCACCGGTCTAGCAATCCGGCGGTCTCGGGTTCGATTCCCGGCGAAGCCCATTTTTCTTTGCTCACTTTTAATCACTCAAATATTTCTAGTCAGTTTTCTCTATGTTTGAATTTAATTAATACAAAAAAAGCTGCATCACTTCGCGTGATCCTGCGCCTTTCTCTATAAAAGTTGATTTAAATATCATTGGGATTGGCCCAGTTTATATAGCTTCTGACTAATCGAGCATTGAAAAGTGTTTCATGGGAACGCCCACAATACAAAGTCTTCGTGGCTTGATGGTTTGAGCACCGGTATAGCAATCCGGCGGTCTCGGGTTCGATTCCCGGCGAAGCCTATTTTTCTTTGCTCACTTTTAATCACTCAAATGTTTCTAGTCAGTTTTCTCTATGTTTGAATTTAATTAATACAAAAAAGCTGCATCACTTCGCGTGATCCTGCGCCTTTCTCTATAAAAGTTGATTTAATTATCCTTGGGATTGGCCCAGTTTATATAGCTTCTGACTAATCGAGCATTGAAAAGGGTTTCATGGGATCGCCCACCATACAAAGTCGTCGTGGCTTGATGGTTTGAGCACCGGTCTAGCAATCCGGCGGTCTCGGGTTCGATTCCCGGCGAAGCCTATTTTTCTTTGCTCACTTTTAATCACTCAAATATTTCTATTCAGTTTTCTCTATGTTTGAATTTAATTAATACAAAAAAGCTGCATCACTTCGCGTGATCATGCGCCTTTCTCTATAAAAGTTGATTTAATTATCCTTGGGATTGGCCCAGTTTATATAGCTTCTGACTAATCGAGCATTGAAAAGGGTTTCATGGGAACGCCCACCATACAAAGTCTTCGTGGCTTGATGGTTTGAGCACCGGTCTAGCAATCCGGCGGTCTCGGGTTCGATTCCCGGCGAAGCCTATTTTTCTTTGCTCACTTTTAATCACTCAAATATTTCTAGTCAGTTTTCTCTATGTTTGAATTTAATTAATACAAAAAAAGCTGCATCACTTCGCGTGATCCTGCGCCTTTCTCTATAAAAGTTGATTTAATTATCCTTGGGATTGGCCCAGTTTATATAGCTTCTGACTAATCGAGCATTGAAAAGGGTTTCATGGGAACGCCCACCAAATAAAGTCTTCGTGGCTTGATGGTTTGAGCACCGGTCTAGCAATCCGGCGGTCTCGGGTTCGATTCCCGGCGAAGCCTATTTTTCTTTGCTCACTTTTAATCACTTAAATATTTCTAGTCAGTTTTCTCTATGTTTGAATTTAATTAATACAAAAAAAGCTGCATCACTTCGCGTGATCCTGCGCCTTTCTCTATAAAAGTTGATTTAATTATCCTTGGGATTGGCCCAGTTTATATAGCTTCTGACTAATCGAGCATTGAAAAGGGTTTCATGGGAACGCCCACCAAATAAAGTCTTCGTGGCTTGATGGTTTGAGCACCGGTCTAGCAATCCGGCGGTCTCGGGTTCGATTCCCGGCGAAGCCTATTTTTCTTTGCTCACTTTTAATCACTCAAATATTTCTAGTCAGTTTTCTCTATGTTTGAATTTAATTAATACAAAAAAAGCTGCATCACTTCGCGTGATCCTACGCCTTTCTCTATAAAAGTTGATTTAATTATCCTTGGGATTGGCCCAGTTTATATAGCTTCTGACTAATCGAGTATTGAAAAGGGTTTCATGGGAACGCCCACCATACAAAGTCTTCGTGGCTTGATGGTTTGAGCACCGGTCTAGCAATCCGGCGGTCTCGGGTTCGATTCCCGGCGAAGCCTATTTTTCTTTGCTCACTTTTAATCACTCAAATATTTCTAGTCAGTTTTCTCTATGTTTGAATTTAATTAATACAAAAAAAGCTGCATCACTTCGCGTGATCCTGCGCCTTTCTCTATAAAAGTTGATTTAATTATCATTGGGATTGGCCCAGTTTATATAGCTTCTGACTAATCGAGCATTGAAAAGGGTTTCATGGGAACGCCCATCATACAAAGTCGTCGTGGCTTGATGGTTTGAGCACCGGTCTAGCAATCCGGCGGTCTCGGGTTCGATTCCCGGCGAAGCCTATTTTTCTTTGCTCACTTTTAATCACTCAAATATTTCTAGTCGGTTTTCTCTATGTTTGAATGTAATTAATACAAAAAAAGCTGCATCACTTCGCGTGATCCTGCGCCTTTCTCTATAAAAGTTGATTTAATATTCCTTGGGATTGGCCCAGTTTATATAGCTTCTGACTAATCGAGCATGGAAAAGGGTTTCATGGGAACGCCCACCATACAAAGTCTTCGTGGCTTGATGGTTTGAGCACCGGTCTAGCAATCCGGCGGTCTCGGGTTCGATTCCCGGCGAAGCCTATTTTTCTTTGCTCACTTTTAATCACTCAAATATTTCTAGTCAGTTTTCTCTATGTTTGAATTTAATTAATACAAAAAAAGCTGCATCACTTCGCGTGATCCTGCGCCTTTCTCTATAAAAGTTGATTTAATTATCATTGGGATTGGCCCAGTTTATATAGCTTCTGACTAATCGAGCATTGAAAAGGGTGTCATGGGAACGCCCACCATACAAAGTCTTCGTGGCTTGATGGTTTGAGCACCGGTCTAGCAATCCGGCGGTCTCGGGTTCGATTCCCGGCGAAGCCTATTTTTCTTTGCTCACTTTTAATCACTCAAATATTTCTAGTCAGTTTTCTCTATGTTTGAATTTAATTAATACAAAAAAAGCTGCATCACTTCGCGTGATCATGCGCCTTTCTCTATAAAAGTTGATTTAATTATCCTTGGGATTGGCCCAGTTTATATAGCTTCTGACTAATCGAGCATTGAAAAGGGTTTCATGGGAACGCCCACCATACAAAGTCTTCGTGGCTTGATGGTTTGAGCACCGGTCTAGCAATCCGGCGGTCTCGGGTTCGATTCCCGGCGAAGCCTATTTTTCTTTGCTCACTTTTAATCACTCAAATATTTCTAGTCAGTTTTCTCTATGTTTGAATTTAATTGAAACAAAAAAAGCTGCATCACTTCGCGTGATCCTGCGCCTTTCTCTATAAAAGTTGATTTAATTATCCTTGGGATTGGCCCAGTTTATATAGCTTCTGACTAATCGAGCATTGAAAAGGGTTTCATGGGAACGCCCACCATACAAAGTCTTCGTGGCTTGATGGTTTGAGCACCGGTCTAGCAATCCGGCGGTCTCGTGTTCGATTCCCGGCGAAGCCTATTTTTCTTTGCTCACTTTTAATCACTCAAATATTTCTAGTCAGTTTTATCTATGTTTGAATTTAATTAATACAAAAAAAGCTGCATCACTTCGCGTGATCCTGCGCCTTTCTCTATAAAAGTTGATTTAATTATCCTTGGGATTGGCCCAGTTTATATAGCTTCTGACTAATCGAGCATTGAAAAGGGTTTCATGGGAACGCCCATCATACAAAGTCGTCGTGGCTTGATGGTTTGAGCACCGGTCTAGCAATCCGGCGGTCTCGGGTTCGATTCCCGGCGAAGCCTATTTTTCTTTGCTCACTTTTAATCACTCAAATATTTCTAGTCGGTTTTCTCTATGTTTAAATTTAATTAATACAAAAAAAGCTGCATCACTTCGCGTGATCCTGCGCCTTTCTCTATAAAAGTTGATTTAATTATCCTTGGGATTGGCCCAGTTTATATAGCTTCTGACTAATCGAGCATTGAAAAGGGTTTCATGGGAACGCCCACCATACAAAGTCTTCGTGGCTTGATGGTTTGAGCACCGGTATAGCAATCCGGCGGTCTCGGGTTCGATTCCCGGCGAAGCCTATTTTTCTTTGCTCACTTTTAATCACTCAAATATTTCTAGTCAGTTTTCTCTATGTTTGAATTTAATTAATACAAAAAAAGCTGCATCACTTCGCGTGATCCTGCGCCTTTCTCTATAAAAGTTGATTTAATTATCCTTGGGATTGGCCCAGTTTATATAGCTTCTGACTAATCGAGCATTGAAAAGGGTTTCATGGGAACGCCCACCATACAAAGTCTTCGTGGCTTGATGGTTTGAGCACCGGTCTAGCAATCCGGCGGTCTCGGGTTCGATTCCCGGCGAAGCCCATTTTTCTTTGCTCACTTTTAATCACTCAAATATTTCTAGTCAGTTTTCTCTATGTTTGAATTTAATTAATACAAAAAAAGCTGCATCACTTCGCGTGATCCTGCGCCTTTCTCTATAAAAGTTGATTTAAATATCATTGGGATTGGCCCAGTTTATATAGCTTCTGACTAATCGAGCATTGAAAAGTGTTTCATGGGAACGCCCACAATACAAAGTCTTCGTGGCTTGATGGTTTGAGCACCGGTATAGCAATCCGGCGGTCTCGGGTTCGATTCCCGGCGAAGCCTATTTTTCTTTGCTCACTTTTAATCACTCAAATGTTTCTAGTCAGTTTTCTCTATGTTTGAATTTAATTAATACAAAAAAGCTGCATCACTTCGCGTGATCCTGCGCCTTTCTCTATAAAAGTTGATTTAATTATCCTTGGGATTGGCCCAGTTTATATAGCTTCTGACTAATCGAGCATTGAAAAGGGTTTCATGGGATCGCCCACCATACAAAGTCGTCGTGGCTTGATGGTTTGAGCACCGGTCTAGCAATCCGGCGGTCTCGGGTTCGATTCCCGGCGAAGCCTATTTTTCTTTGCTCACTTTTAATCACTCAAATATTTCTAGTCAGTTTTCTCTATGTTTGAATTTAATTAATACAAAAAAGCTGCATCACTTCGCGTGATCATGCGCCTTTCTCTATAAAAGTTGATTTAATTATCCTTGGGATTGGCCCAGTTTATATAGCTTCTGACTAATCGAGCATTGAAAAGGGTTTCATGGGAACGCCCACCATACAAAGTCTTCGTGGCTTGATGGTTTGAGCACCGGTCTAGCAATCCGGCGGTCTCGGGTTCGATTCCCGGCGAAGCCTATTTTTCTTTGCTCACTTTTAATCACTCAAATATTTCTAGTCAGTTTTCTCTATGTTTGAATTTAATTAATACAAAAAAAGCTGCATCACTTCGCGTGATCCTGCGCCTTTCTCTATAAAAGTTGATTTAATTATCCTTGGGATTGGCCCAGTTTATATAGCTTCTGACTAATCGAGCATTGAAAAGGGTTTCATGGGAACGCCCACCAAATAAAGTCTTCGTGGCTTGATGGTTTGAGCACCGGTCTAGCAATCCGGCGGTCTCGGGTTCGATTCCCGGCGAAGCCTATTTTTCTTTGCTCACTTTTAATCACTTAAATATTTCTAGTCAGTTTTCTCTATGTTTGAATTTAATTAATACAAAAAAAGCTGCATCACTTCGCGTGATCCTGCGCCTTTCTCTATAAAAGTTGATTTAATTATCCTTGGGATTGGCCCAGTTTATATAGCTTCTGACTAATCGAGCATTGAAAAGGGTTTCATGGGAACGCCCACCAAATAAAGTCTTCGTGGCTTGATGGTTTGAGCACCGGTCTAGCAATCCGGCGGTCTCGGGTTCGATTCCCGGCGAAGCCTATTTTTCTTTGCTCACTTTTAATCACTCAAATATTTCTAGTCAGTTTTCTCTATGTTTGAATTTAATTAATACAAAAAAAGCTGCATCACTTCGCGTGATCCTACGCCTTTCTCTATAAAAGTTGATTTAATTATCCTTGGGATTGGCCCAGTTTATATAGCTTCTGACTAATCGAGTATTGAAAAGGGTTTCATGGGAACGCCCACCATACAAAGTCTTCGTGGCTTGATGGTTTGAGCACCGGTCTAGCAATCCGGCGGTCTCGGGTTCGATTCCCGGCGAAGCCTATTTTTCTTTGCTCACTTTTAATCACTCAAATATTTCTTGTCAGTTTTCTCTATGTTTGAATTTAATTAATACAAAAAAAGCTGCATCACTTCGCGTGATCCTGCGCCTTTCTCTATAAAAGTTGATTTAATTATCATTGGGATTGGCCCAGTTTATATAGCTTCTGACTAATCGAGCATTGAAAAGGGTTTCATGGGAACGCCCATCATACAAAGTCGTCGTGGCTTGATGGTTTGAGCACCGGTCTAGCAATACGGCGGTCTCGGGTTCGATTCCCGGCGAAGCCTATTTTTCTTTGCTCACTTTTAATCACTCAAATATTTCTAGTCGGTTTTCTCTATGTTTGAATGTAATTAATACAAAAAAAGCTGCATCACTTCGCGTGATCCTGCGCCTTTCTCTATAAAAGTTGATTTAATTATCCTTGGGATTGGCCCAGTTTATATAGCTTCTGACTAATCGAGCATTGAAAAGGGTTTCATGGGAACGCCCACCATACAACGTCTTCGTGGCTTCATGGTTTGAGCACCGGTCTAGCAATCCGGCGGTCTCGGGTTCGATTCCCGGCGAAGCCTATTTTTCTTTGCTCACTTTTAATCACTCAAATATTTCTAGTCAGTTTTCTCTATGTTTGAATTTAATTAATACAAAAAAAGCTGCATCACTTCGCGTGATCCTGCGCCTTTCTCTATAAAAGTTGATTTAATTATCATTGGGATTGGCCCAGTTTATATAGCTTCTGACTAATCGAGCATTGAAAAGTGTTTCATGGGAACGCCCACCATACAAAGTCTTCGTGGCTTGATGGTTTGAGCACCGGTCTAGCAATCCGGCGGTCTCGGGTTCGATTCCCGGCGAAGCCTATTTTTCTTTGCTCACTTTTAATCACTCACATGTTTCTAGTCAGTTTTCTCTATGTTTGAATTTAATTAATACAAAAAAGCTGCATCACTTCGCGTGATCCTGCGCCTTTCTCTATAAAAGTTGATTTAATTATCCTTGGGATTGGCCCAGTTTATATAGCTTCTGACTAATCGAGCATTGAAAAGGGTTTCATGGGAACGCCCACCATACAAAGTCTTCGTGGCTTGATGGTTTGAGCACCGGTCTAGCAATCCGGCGGTCTCGGGTTCGATTCCCGGCGAAGCCTATTTTTCTTTGCTCACTTTTAATCACTCAAATATTTCTAGTCAGTTTTCTCTATGTTTGAATTTAATTAATACAAAAAAAACTGCATCACTTCGCGTGATCCTGCGCCTTTCTCTATAAAAGTTGATTTAATTATCCTTGGGATTGGCCCAGTTTATATAGCTTCTGACTAATCGAGCATTGAAAAGGGTTTCATGGGAACGCCCACCATACAAAGTCTTCGTGGCTTGATGGTTTGAGCACCGGTCTAGCAATCCGGCGGTCTCGGGTTCGATTCCCGGCGAAGCCTATTTTTCTTTGCTCACTTTTAATCACTCAAATATTTCTAGTCAGTTTTCTCTATGTTTGAATTTAATTAATACAAAAAAAACTGCATCACTTCGCGTGATCCTGCGCCTTTCTCTATAAAAGTTGATTTAATTATCCTTGGGATTGGCCCAGTTTATATAGCTTCTGACTAATCGAGCATTGAAAAGGGTTTCATGGGAACGCCCACCATACAAAGTCTTCGTGGCTTGATGGTTTGAGCACCGGTCTAGCAATCCGGCGGTCTCGGGTTCGATTCCCGGCGAAGCCTATTTTTCTTTGCTCATTTTTAATCACTCAAATTTTTCTAGTCAGTTTTCTCTATGTTTGAATTTAATTAATACAAAAAAGCTGCAGCACTTCGCGTGATCCTGCGCCTTTCTCTATAAAAGTTGATTTAATTATCATTGGGATTGGCCCAGTTTATATAGCTTCTGACTAATCGAGCATTGAAAAGGGTTTCATGGGAACGCCCACCATACAAAGTCTTCGTGGCTTGATGGTTTGAGCACCGGTCTAGCAATCCGGCGGTCTCGGGTTCGATTCCCGGCGAAGCCTATTTTTCTTTGCTCACTTTTAATCACTATTATAATTATGAATACACTTTCAAGGGTATAATGGGGAGACAGCTCACGATACCCCTAATTTACACCATTAAGGAGAAACCGCTCATGCTATCCCAGCAGATAATTCTGATATATTAGGCGCGAAATCAATTGAATATATCATTATCTTAATTATTTTCATTATTATTATTATTATTATTATTACTAATACACTACCAAGTGGATCATGGGGAGACATAATCTTACGCTACCCTAGTTCGCCACAATTTGTCTTTGGTATACAACCCGATAATCCGCCAGCTTCCTCGACATCTTGATAATCTTGAACAATCTTGAACAATAGAGGATTACTCTGCTCAGTGAATTTTCCAGCTTTTCACCAGTAATCTTCTCTACTCAAGCCAGTTTAGCTGAAGAAGCAACCTAGATAGGTTGCGAAACTGTACTACTCCACAAATAGTAAGTCCAGTTGCTTAGATTCAATTTCAACTTCATGAACATTTACCTGGATGAATAAAAATCTTCACTATCGATTATAAGTTACCGTAAGTGAAATGTAAAATTTCAATTTTGGGTAATTATTTATATTAAAAACAATATTTTTGTCATGTCCTTAATGCTGTATATAATTAATAAATATATATAAGAATATAAAAAACAGATGTCAATAGTGTTATGAATATGATTTGAAGGTGGATTATTTCAGATTCAACGCTCTGAAATTACTAACCATTACAAAACATACATGCTAAGAAGATGTGTATATATATTATACCGATTGCGACATGTGTTTGTAGGACGATAGGATGATAGGTTAGGATTAGGCAATAGGTGTAGGAATAGGATATTTATAGAATTATGATTTGTGAATGTGTGTAAAGGTTAAACAAAATACCTGGAGCAAACGTGGAATATATGCATGTCTTCACATTTCTTTTTACGTTTTTGATGTTGGTCCTACGTTGGCCATTTTAAATTGGGCCATTGTCAAATTGTGATGTTGGTCCAGCATCAGCAAATAACGTTGGGCCAATGTTGGGTTAGCGGACATTCAAACGTCGGGCGAACGTCAAGATTTGATGTTGGTCCAACGTCAAGATTTGATGTTGGGCCAACAATACAAAATAAAGTTGGGCTAATGTCGGGCTGGCAGACATTTTAATGTCGGGCCAACGTCAGAGTTTGATGTTGGCCCAACGTCAGGATTTGATATTGGGCCATTGGCGGAAATTGGCGTTGGGCCAACATCACAGAATGATGTCGTGACAATGTTGGGCTAGCGGAAATTTTTACCTCGAGCCGACATAATAATGTTATGTTGATCCAATGTCATGAGATGATGTTCGGCCATTGTCGGAAATTGACGTTATGCCAATATCACAAAATGACGTAGTGACGATGTTGGGCTGGCGGACATTTTAACGTCGAGCCCACATCAGAAATTGATATCTGTCCTATGTCTGGATTTGATATTGGGCCATTGGCGGAAATTGACGTTGGGCCAACATCACAGAATGATGTCGTGACAATGTTGGGCTAGCGGAAATTTTTACCTCGAGCCGACATCATAATGTTATGTTGATCCAATGTCATGAGATGATGTTCGGCCATTGTCGGAAATTGACGTTATGCCAAGATCACAAAATGACGTAGTGACGATGTTGGGCTGGCGGACATTTTAACGTCGATCCCACATCAGAATTTGATATCTGTCCTATGTCTGGATTCGGTGTTTGGCCATTGTCGGAAATTGACGTTATGCCAATATCACAGAATGATGTCGTGACATTGTTGGGCTAGCGGACATTTTAACCTCGAGCCGACATCATAATGTTATGTTGGTCCAATGTCATGAGTTGATGTTGGGCCATTGTCGGAAATTGACGTTATGCCAATATCACAAAATGACGTAGTGACGATGTTGGGCTGGCGGACATTTTAACGTCGAGCCCACATCAGAATTTCATATCTGTCCTATGTCAGGATTCGGTGTTGGGCCATTGTCGGAAATTGACATTTGCCCGACATCACAAAATGATGTTGGAACAATGTTGGGCTGGCGGACATTTTAACGTCGGGCCAACGTCAGAACTTGATGTTCTCTCAACGTCAGGAATCGATGTTGGGCCTACGTTAGAACTGACATTGGGCCATTGTCAATAATTGATGTTGGGCCGAAATCGCAAAATGACGTTGGGCCAGCATTAAAAAAAGACGCCGAGCTGATGTTGGGCTGGTGGACATTTTTACGTCGCGGTGACGTCGCATGTCGCATGTTGGCCCAACGTCCCCTTAAAACGAAAATGACATCGGCCCAACGTTGGCACGACGTCAGGTGGCTAGCTGGGATGCTAAATTTCTATAATAGGCGCTATATAAATCGAATTGAATGAACCCCTAATTCACTATCACACCAATCTAGTGCACAGGATCACACATGATATCAAGCCCCCCCCCCCCCCCCCCCCCTCTTCACTCAGGGAGACAGCTCACGCCATCCCCTGCTGATACACACCTATTATCACGACAATAAAGGAGATACCACTCACGCCTCCCCCCCCCCCCCCCCCCCCTAATACATACACTATCACGACAATAAAGAGGAGACCCATCACGCCACCCCCTTATGCAGCTCACGAAGGGGAGACTTCTCACGCGGAAGGGGGACCAGCACGCCAGCGCTTTCCGGTAGCGGCAGACAATCCACGCGCGCGAAATTCGTCCCCTCAGCCAAAAAAAAGCAGCGGAGACAAATTTCGCGCGCGGGAATCGTCAGGCCGGACTATCCTCGCGGGGGACTTTCACAACCGGGACACCGGATCGCACAATTGGCAAGCCGTTTAAACATTTATTCATATTTCGTGATACCAAAAATTCAATCCTTGATATCAAGAATTCTGTTTTTATATATCAATACTCAAATTCTTGATATCCAGAATTCGATTTCTTGATACCAACAAATGAATTCTTGAAATCAAGAATTACCATTGGTTAACAACAGAAAATTATTTCTTGATATCAAGAATTCGATGTTCAGTTATGCAAAACTGCTTTACAAAGGCGCCATGCAAGAATGAAGAATTCTTTTCTTGATATCAAGCAATGATTTGTTGTTGTTAAGCAATGGTAATTCTTGATATCAAGAAATATGAATGAATGTTAAAACGGGTTGCTCACACATTCAACAAATTCCAAAAGCGGATAATGATGTCAAAACAAGCAAGAGTGAACAATACCTGGCTGTTATCCTCAACCATGCACGCGTGCATGGAAATGGGGCCAAGGCATTTCCCAGGTGAAGTCGCACTGAAAAGATCGCGTGCACAATGAAATCGGGCTGATTCGCGGCGAACTGGTGCGATTCCAAGGTCGCTAGCCCAATGCCCACTGTGTGATCTGCGCTTGCGAACTAGCCCGAATTGATAGCGACCTCGGTTCGGTGTGAATCGCACCAGTTCGGCGCGAATGCGATCGAGGCCGATCTAGTAGCCAGATTTTTGAGCATGTCAAAACCCCGGCGACCGCAACCAACACCAAGCGCTCCGGAAGCAGTTTTGGATTGGGGGCGGCAAAACCCTTAGGGTCTCACGATTTATGTCTTTAGAGGCTCATGCCCAACCGCACTCACAGGCAATGGCGTAGCCCCCCCCCCCCCCACCAATAATTTTGAAAAAAAATAAAAATACATAAGGTGTGTCGTCCCCCCCCCCCTCCTCCCAAAAAAAAAATAATAATAATAATAATAATTATAATAATAATAATAATAATAATAATAATAATAATGATAATAATAAAATAAATAAATACAAAATAAAATAAATACAAAATAAAATAAATAAATAATTAAATTTAAAAAAAAATGCTTTTTGGCATTTTGGGACTTGAAATTGTGCAATCGGGTGCAAAAAAACATGATCCAACAACATAGCGTACAGCCAAAATTGAGTCCCAAGGGAGCGAAGCGACCGAGGGGTGGGGCAGAGCCATGTGGGGGGGGGGGGGGGGGGTTGGGAAGGGTATATCCCCCTCCCACGGGGAGGATTTTGCATTTAAATACTTGAAATAGTGCTATCTGGTGCATAAAAACATAAACCATATGCCACATTTGTATGATCTAACATCACAGCTTACAGCCAAAAATTAGTCCCGAGGGAGCGAAGCAACCGAGGGCTTGGGCAGAGCCAGAGGGGGAGTGTTTGGGAGGGGGTGTCCCCCTCCAACGGGGAAGATTTTGCATTTATATACTTGTAATGGTGCAATCTGGTGCATACAAACATAAACCATATGCCACATTTGCATGATCCAACATCATAGCTTACAGCAAAAAATGAGTCCCGAGTGAGTAAAGCGACCGAGGGCTCGGGCAAATCCAGAGGGGGAGGGTTTAGGATGGGGCATCCCCCTCCCACGGAGAAGATGTTGCATTTATATACTTATATATTGTTTGTTTGCGCGCAAAGCGCGCACCGAAAACGGATGGATGTATAACTTATATAATTGTTTGGATTTGTGGGGGGGGGGGGGGGGGGGGGGGGGGGGGGCCGCCCGCCCCCCCCCCCCCCCCCCCCCCCCCCCCCACTTCGGCGCCTATGACCGACACCACCCTTGCAGACGCGAGTTACAGCGATCTGGTCCGGCCATTTGGTGGCCATTTTGCGGCTTCTCATGGGGTCGCTCCTATTCGGGAAAATAGCTAGGCGCAGATCGCAAAGTGGGCACCTGGCTTAAGGCATCAACTTGATCGCCTCTAGTCGCTCAAGGATCCAATTCTGAGCATGTTAATACATTAAAGAAGCTTTTAAAATGACAATGAACTTCAGACAGACGCCAAGTGCTTCGGACTCATAAACAAAAAGTATTCGTGCCTTTAGTACCTGATGCTGAAAATGCATCAAACAAAGGCAATTTTACTCAACATCACAACATAATTTCACATCTAATATCGCCGAGGCGGGGTGTTTCTCACGCTTTTCAATGATAATCCGTCGCGTGTTATGCATCTTGACTTCAGAATTTTAGGAAAACTATATTGCATTATAGCGTAGCTGGTTCTCTCATGATGAGTAAAAAAAAAAGACACACTGTCACATTTTGCAATTTTAATTTCACTTAAAAGGATATAACAAACATTTAATATCATTTAGAATAATGCCAGTATTATATAATTTTATTTTCGTTGTTGCCTATTAATTATGTGCATAATATAGGCATGATATATGCGATCATACATTAAAAATGGCCGCCAACTTGTCCAATGCGACCGCCTGTGTATAGCAACCACTTTTCGCCGGTCCCTTGAGCGGTCGCTATAGACAGGTTTGACTATAGTTTAAACTCCACCATGATTGAAAGGTATGCAAAAATTACTGAGTAAAAAGCGTTGTCAAAAGGAGCTGTTAAAACGGAAGAGGGCGCTCTTTAAAATTGCATTGGTTTATACCATTTGTTATAACAAATTTTGCGTGTGATGTTTTGTTGAAATAACGATTAAATAGAAAGATCATTAACAACTATTTTAAACCTTTTATGAAACTTTTTTGAAAAAGTGTACGCATTTTATGAATGTTTTTTGTTTAAATCATCTAATAAACCCGATGCCCCAGGTTTATTCCACTCGGATATATGGAAAGATATTTTTTCTGGCATTAACATTGTATGTTCTTGCAATGAGTGATTTCAAGTTCGGTGTTTAACGCTGGTGTTAGTGTTTAATAAACACTAACACCGGCCTAAACACCGAACTTGAACTCTTGCAGTGTTAGGAGTTGACCTCTGGAATTTTTCAACTTCCGGTGGCTGGTGTTGTAATTTTATGGAAATGTCGTCTGCTTGAACTGAGCTTCATGGCTGGTGTTAAGGATTTGCATACAAATTTCCCATTCACTAACACTAGCCCCTAGGGATTTAAGAAATGGTGATTTCAAGTTCGGTGTTAGTGCAGTGTTAGAGCAGAAGTATGTATACGATGAACTCATAATTTATTAGAATGAATGGAAACGATTAATGAACCAATTAATTCGAAGACGGTTTTGAGTCTATGGTCAGCTTGGATTGACGATCCAACTAAAAATAAACCAACGTACCGTACAAGATAAATACAAAAAACAATTAGGCAATTAAACAAAGTAATGCTAGAGTCTATATAGACACAAACAATAACGGAAAAGTTAGATTTTTTTTTCTTTCCATTAGTACTATAATAGAGTACTAGTAGTAGAAGAAGAATATAGTAGTATAGTTCTAAAGTAGTAGATTGTGGTATATTTTTAAAATGTATCATTAATAATGTTATCAAATTGACCCTCGGCCTCGTTCATTTGTCAAGTGACCGCCACCAGCCCCCCCCCCCCCCCCTCTTCCCCCGCCGCCAATGATTTAGTGTGAACGTCAAATCAATGAATTATCATATTTAACGTAGGCTAGTTCGATCTTAATTTAGAATATGATTGAATACTTGTGTTTGCAAATATCGATAACACACGGTACCTAACACAAAGTACCTAGATTTACCGTCTTCTTGAATATTTAGTAAACAAATCTAACATAATTGAGGGTTATTATTTTAGTAAGCCAATAGTGATACATTTCTTGGGGATACGTTATTAAGATCAATAAACAACCAATACGAGTCTGATCTTGAGTCTAATTTATGGTAATTAATTAGGTCATATGGTAATTACACGTACGCCGAAATAACGTAAACAAACAACGTAATATTTAATGCATGCACAATTATGCAGCTATATGACTTCGCTTCGCCTTCGCTTCGACATGTACGTACTTCTCCAAGACCAAGTGGATTTTTATTTTACAGAGACTTCAATCATAGTTAAATACCATCACCAGCTTGCTGAAAATAGATGTAGCCTCTGACATGCACAGTCAGTAAAAGGAATGCTATCAACGTGTTTATGACCGGGACTCGGGAGATCTACAGGGCTACCCTACACTCCTGTCTAGATGATGATGATGATGATGATGATGATGATGGACCTGTCCTGTGCTGTGTCCATCCTTTTCTGTGTAACTGTAAGTCATAATGTCAAACTCAAGCTATTTTAGTAACATGTAGATCATAGATGTTAACTCGTTAAATGGCCAGAACTATAAAGTAGCAGACTTACTTATCTTTTTGCTAGTATACTATCTAGTTAGTAGTAGATGTAGTAGCCTAGTAAAGTAGTAGTCTACTAACTAGTACTAGTTCTAGACTATAGGCATAGTCCTATGATAACTAGTTAGTCAAGAGCTGACAGGCCGGATAGGCCTACTAAATATAGTCTAGTCTCTAGATATGTCTTAAGCATAGCATACTCCTGGCCCCTGGGCTGGGGCTAAGGCTAAGGCTAAGCTAAGTATAAGATCGAGTAACATTAAGGCTAACAATTTAGCATCATCCTAGCCCCCGAGGCCGGCATGCTAGCCTATTAATTAAGACTAATCCTTACTTAGCCTAGCCTAGCTAGGGCTAGGCTAAGCGTAATTAAAGACTTCACTCAGTCTTAGACTTAATGTTTTAGGCAGACATAAAGCAAACATTCGTCTCTGTTTATTCCACTTGCACTGCACTGACTGACGCTATTACAATTTACGGTCTTGACTAGACTACTCTAGTTCTATATATATTATTGGTACTGATAGTGATATCATGCTGCATGGAATATTGCTTAATTATTCATGTAATTATTATTTACAGTTCGACCGTGCTTGCCTGGCTTCGCCTGGGCATAGGCCCAGTATGGCAGTAGGCAGTAGGCCTAGACCTAGTCAGAAATAAACTGGACTAAACTAGATAAGACTATATAGCTAGATATAGACAAGGCCTTTTTTGCAACCTCCTGGCCGGTTTAATAACAAATATATAAAAATATAAAAAAATGTTTCGAAGGGTAATCGACCGAGAAAAAGTCCTACTTCGGTAGTCAAGTAGCTAGCTCCGTGTGTCAAATAATTAAATTAAATTAATTGATTGATTGATTGATTGATTGATTGATTGATTGATTGATTGATTGATTGATTGATTGATTGAATGATGGTTGATTGATTGATTGAATTGAATGATGGTTGATTGATTGATTGATTGAATTGAATGATGGTTGATTGATTGATTGATTGATTGATTGGTAGATTGACCCGATTTATTCACCATAATTATAAATTATTTAATTCAATCATTGTTTTATTAACTCACTATATTATATTACTTATCACTCACTCATTGATTGATTGTTAGATTAAATGATTGATGGATAGATTGACCCGATTCATTAACTAGCATAATTATAAATTATTTAATTCAATCATTGTTTTATTAACTCACTCTGATCACTCACTCACTCACTCATGCATGCACATGCAACGCCGTTAACGGCCACGAGCAGACTAAGAACGCCGCAACTTCTGGCGTAATGCGTAGTGAATGTTCTGCTGCGTATAGCACTGTTCAGCTGCATATCAATATTTGTCAAAATTCGCGCATGACACTCGTGACACGTCTTTAGAATTATTCTAATAACAAAAGAAATAATGCAAATGGTATGATTTTACATTTACTTACTGACAGAACTGCATATTATCGTCTCAGATTACCCTGAATTATGAACAGCAGTATCATAAACGTAATGATTGAAATGATTTGAAAAAGGGTTTCGGCATTTTCGTCGGCATTTTAAACCCTTTTTGTTCTTTTTCGCTGGTGTTAGGGCGGTGTTTAGATATCGATAGCACTATCGGTATCGGTTCTCCCAAACCGAACAGCTGATTTTGAGCTCGATTTAAGCAGCAGCAGCTCTTGGAGTAACACCACTCTAACACCAGCCCAACACCGAACTTGAAATCACTTAATGTCGATACTACGTTTGTCATTCTTGAGGCGCCCTCTACAGAGTGTTATAAAAAAGCGGAACCCAACTTCCACCTGCAATATTTTATTTGATAAACATAATTATATGTATTGCAATATGAGCCCGGGCACAACACTTTCGGTCATAAGTCGCAATGGATCTTTAGTACATAGAGCCTCAAAATCATACAAAATTGTCTCAGGGTGAGAAATTCAACTTTACGGGATTTGATACTTACATATTTCATCTACATTCTCTGAAAATTTCAGGTCCTAATTTGAATTTTTTATACCATAAATAATGATTTTTCTAAGCAACCTTCATTTCGCTTTCGACCAGAATCTCAGTAAATCCACGCTGGCGTTTCATGATCGATTATATTCTATCCTGTGAACGTGCACGCCAGAGCTCTTATTGTGTCTAATACCGTAAAGCACCGCAGCGCTTCGGCGAAAATACTGTACAGTGATTGGTAGGGGGTAAACCGGGTACCGTACCGCACTGCGCTGATCCGCCACTGAACATCAAAGAGCAGCGGCGTGCATACAGTGCAGCTGGGTAGCTAGCCAGCTTAAAGCATCGATATAGTATATCGATGGCTTAAAGGTAAAGACCAGTTTTGGAAACGCCCCCCTCTCAAAAAAATGAAATGGATGCTCTTATTACCAATAATGTGAAAGAATATTATTATACTAATATAGGATCATCCAAATTTTGCCAAGAAACCGCCTACTAATTGATATATTTGCAAAATTATATATCTATTCCAATGGGATAGATATGTCGCCCATACGCTATGTGTATTACGACCAGCGGTTTTCTTCCGATATTTTTTATTTTTTTTATTTTTTTATAATACGCAATTGCAAACAATAGCCCCCCAAAGCTTTGTTGAAGCTCCAGAAGGCAAATCAAATGGTTCGCTGCAGCTCAAAATCAATTAACATATCAAAAAATAAAATAGGAATAACATTAATTCACTTAACCAAAAGACTTAGGCCCGAATTCTCATGGAGTCCGATTTTTAGCACCGGTCTAAATCGCGTCGTTTTACGTCATAATCGGTCTGTTTGAAAACCTTTTGGTTAAATTTATTTATTTATTTATTTATTTATTTATTCAAATATATTTATACAGGATAGCCTGATCAGCAAGAATACTGTTTTTTGTCAGGGTCCTGATATAACATCATACAATATACATAAAACAATAATTCATTAATATGATAAATATAAATATAAAAATATGTACAAATAGCATATGACCAGCAGATTCAAGATATACTTTATTAAAATTTTGGAAAAAGTTGTATTAAAATAGTTTCAATTTATTTCAAATCATAAAAACACAATTAAGTTTCTATATATATATATACAGTCTAAATATACTAATTTTTACGAAAGAGAGAAATAAATTGTTTTGGTTACTCCAGCTAGCACGTGATTATCAGTCAAGCAGAACAATGTCAACACAGACATGACAGAACACCTCACAGCCATACAGCAGGCACACACACAGCCACACATCACAATGGGAGAAGCACGCACATTCACTCATCCGTATGACACAATGGAATCATAACCACAAATAAATACAGCTACATTCATCCACCCGTTCTGCTTTGTCCGATAGATCACGTATATGTTGGAGTATTTACTAAACAACAATTTAAAACAATATAATTAAAAACAGTTATCTATCGTTCCGCTGGTCATAATTATATACATCAGTGAAAATACAGCTGTTTATATAAACGTTTAAAAGAGGGAAGAGACCTCGAACATTGTAAATGACTAGGCAGCGAGTTCCAGACAATGCCACCCGAGTATATAAGGCTATTTTTATAACATTGTACTTTCGGTTTAGGTAGTATAATATTCAAAGTGTTAGCTGCTCTCGTATTAATATCGTGGCGATCACAAACCATTTCAATTGCATTACATAAGTGAGTAGGAGCTGTTCCATGAACGGATTTGTACATTAGTGTGGCTAAAAAATAATTCATTCGTTGACCTAATGATTGCCATTTTAATGTTTTAATTAAATCTTTTCCATTTACAGTTTCATAATCATAATTAGATGTAACAATTCTAGCTGCCCTTTTTCGTAAGCGATATAATAAATCCTTATTTTTCTGTGAACAATTGCCCCAGACTGTAATCGAATAATCTATACAAGGTTAAATGGTCATATTATACATCATTAATAAAGACTTTTTATCCAAAAATTGGGACATTTTACGCAATGAATATAATTTACTAGAAATAGATCTAACAAGGTTATGAACATGAGCACTCCATTTAAGTTTATCATCAATTTCTACACCTAAGTACCGAAAGCTATGAACCTGATCAATGTTCTTGTCATCCATATAAACATTTAACTGATGTGTTGAACGTGTACTTAAAAGCATAACTTTTGTCTTATCTACATTAAGTCGTAATCTATTTTGTTCATACCATTTAAAAATTAAGTTTAAATCAGCTTGAAAATGTTTCACCAAGTTATCAATATCTGTATCCGCATAATATATAACTACATCATCTGCGAACATATTACATGAACATAATTGTACCGATTGTGACAAGTCATTAATAAATAAAAGAAACAATATGGGTCCAAGAACACTTCCTTGAGGTACGCCATAAAGTATACGTTCAGATTTAGATAACATACCATGACAATAAACTATTTGACTCCTATCCTTTAAGTAACTAATAAACCATTTTAATGAATTGCCTTTAATACCATTATATTCTAATTTTGTTAACAACAATTCATGATTAATGGAATCAAAACATTTAGATATATCAAGAAAACAAGCCGCAACCATTTCATTTTCATTAAATGATTCGAGCCAATCATCGACGGCTCTATGTATACATGTATTAGTTGAGTGATTGAGTAAAAATGCAGATTGATCTATCGAAATTAAATCATTATTACGAAGGTACCGCAACAACTGGCTCTGGACTGTTCTTTCTAAAATTTTCACCACGTGACTAGTTACGGAAATCGGCCTATAATTTGATGGATCATTTTTGTCCCCTTTTCCTTTATATATGGGAGTTACCTTTGATATTTTCCAATCTACTGGGACAATACCAAGTTTAAGACTTTCTTCAAATAATACAGTTAATGATTTAATTATGACAGGAGCAGCTATACATTGCAATTTAGAATCACAATTCAGTATATCCACATTACTTTCATTTCCTAATTTTTCCAATGCATCATTTACATTACTTTCTTTTATACTATCAAACATAAATTCATGTATACATTCAGGGTTTTTCCATATTATATCTTCAGTATTATTAATTTTTACATTTCCAACTGATACAAAAAATTCATTCAATTTATTACCAGTAAGATCACACGGTAATGAATCATCTTTACGTTTTCTGGCTGTAATTTTATTTAGTTCACGCCATAATTTCTTACTATCATTTTTACATGTATAAAGTATATTTTTAGTATACTGATTTTTATTTGTTCGTCTTAATTTAGTAATATAATTTCTATTTTTTATATATTCATCTTTGAAAGAGTCATCATTATCATATTTCATTTTCAAATAATCTCTTTTATGAATTAGTTTAATTATATCTTTCGTTATCCATGGACAATATCTTTGTTTTAAGCGCATCATTTTTAAGGGTGCTTGTCTATTACACACTTCTAAAAACATACATTTCCACTTCATCCACTTTTGATCGATAGTATTTATATCATTTTCATAATCAAAACATTGGTGGGTTTCCTTTAAGTCTAATAAAAACTCATCTTCATTAAAATTTTTAAAATCTCGAAACATAACTTCTTTATGCAATTGATTTCTTTTCATAGAATATTCAATGCATGTAAAAATAAAATTTTCGCCACATCGGACACCAAATGTCTTTTGGGTGTACTAGTTAAAATATGGTCTAAACATTTTGATGTCCTATTCGTTACTCTTGTGGGCTTTAGTATCATTTGTGTCAAAAGGAATAAATTTTCAATCATATTAATTGGATTATTACATAAATTTTCATCCAATTTATAATCATAATTCAAATCCCCTAATAATACAATATCTTTATTTTCTTGTGATACCTTTTCCATTATATCCAACAGTGCATCAACATATGATACATCAATATTGGGGGGTCTTTATATACATGACAAAATTATAATATCATTTTTATTCAAACATAAATCAATCCATAAAGCCTCAAGTGAATCAGATACTAAATCTGTTCTAATTAAGAAAGATAGCGTTTTCACTATATACATACAAACGCCTCCACCCCTTTTCTTTTTTAAATTCATTACACGATCTTTGCGAATAAGAACATAATCATCAATATTTAAATCATTATCATTTATCAAATTATGAAGCCATGTTTCGGACAAACAAAGAACATCAAATTTTATCTTTTTTTTTACAATAAGCGAATTTCATCAATTTTATCAACTAAACTTCTAACATTTAAATGACCTACTTTAAGGCCAAAATATAACCAATAGGTTATCTTTGCTATTCTCATGTAATCCGATTGTTTAGCCGGGTGCTACATCGCGTCGTTTTACGTCATTATAACCCGGAACTTTAGACCTGCTCTCAGAGCCGGGTTAAGTGAAAACCCTCGACCGTTTTCGACCAAAACGAGGCAAAGTCTTCAGAAAAAGAAGATGATTTCTGGAATCGTTCCAGCATAAATCGTAAGTATGTTTGTTTATTCATAACATTTATTTCATGTAGTTTACCTTCAGTTGTGGGTTTAGTTATGTTAGTGTGTTTTTATCATCTTAATTTAATCCGAACCTCGGGTATGTCACATGGAACGTATGCATCTTCGCGCTAGTTTAAAAAAACCCAGTCCCATGCATGAAATTTTACGTCTTGTTTAATGAAAATTTTACGAGAACCAAGAAATCAGTCTGCTCAATTTGACAGAGAAACCATCCTTTTAACTATACCCTCCATTAAACTAGCATGTTCATTTTAATAATGAAATGGTGGAGATTCTTTTAAGATTGCCGATCAGATGACCACGCTAGAAAGAATAGTTTGATTTTATCTAAGAACGGCCCCTTGAAACATAGAGGAATTCGGTAACGCTTTACCGATTTCGGTGTACGTGTTACCGGTGGCAAATCGCCTATCATAACAATTGACATAGACATGCTCTCTCATGGTCATGGACCGTCTGTTATTATTCTTCATTTTCTTTCATAGCTTGATATTACCATGATAACAAGAGCTCTGTTTCTCGATAAATTGTGAATAGTGAAAATAAATTTTGATTTGAAAATGAAATGCGTTTCGAAATCGATGAATATTCCTGGTGTTTTTTTGTGCAGTGTATTTTTTACGTAAAAGTTTACTAAAACATTTTCTCTTCATTTTTGTTTAAGGGGCTGCATGATATTAGCTGGAGACCTGGTCCTGGAGTGGAGAGTTTGCAGAATTTCAAGTTGCAACCGTGACATTTGAACTTTGAAGACAAAACAAAAGGTAATTGCTAACTCTAGATTGATAGAAAATTATGATTTCAGATTTTGACTTTTTGTATTTTTGAATTGTTAAATAACTTTGACAGATTATGCGTCTTCTTTTGACAGACGTACATAAATTACATACATTTTTAGTCTTAATTTATTAATAGAATCCAATTGATTTTCAGGGCATATTTAAGTAATATAAAAACAGGTTCAAATAATACCAAATGGTGTGTAGAAATATTTATAAGCTATGAACCTCAAAGGGAATAGCACTTTATAACCATTATGAATTATATGAGCCAGGGAGAGTGAGAGCGAGATATTCTATATAATATAATTCTAATGAATGGAGCAATGTTTTTCGGGAGTGTCTCCCATTCAAGCATCTTTTTTGCTAAATGGTTTAGCACCAGTATTGCAATCTTGAGTTCAATTCCCGTCAAAACCTATTTTTCTTTGCTCATTTTCAATCAATTATAACGCTTCAATTCAATTCTTCAATAACGTACGTTTGTTTTAGTTTGTATCCTTTTTGGTGTGCCAAGGAAGCAAGCTTTCTCAAGTGCTACAGCAATTGTTGAAACTACCAGTACTACAAAAAGTACAAGGCTAGAGCTCCAAGAGACCAAGACCAAAGGTAATTTGTTTAATTTGTGATGAATGCAACATATTTTTTCCATATCTAGTAACTCTAGAGAAGCACTGGCGTTCTAGGTCCAGCTAATACTGCCCCCGAATTACACATTTTATGTGCACGATAATTGTACTTAAAATAATACATATATGATACATTACATACCACCGATGTGTGCACAAATATGTAATACAACTTTGGGGTGGATACAATTTGTTCGCTCCATTCCGCATCATAATTAGTGATGTATGCACCTCCTCGACTTCGGTCTCCATTCAAGCAGAGTTCAAGTACTGCGCACGCCAAATAGACGGCAGATTTTGCGCGCGCGTGTGGTCGTACTTAGCACTGTGCACACCTACGAGGTTGCCTAGCTGGAATGCTCCTCAGGGAGTGGACAATGTGCACTTTGTGCGCTGAATTGCGTGCAGTATGTATCAGATGTCGGGGGGAAAATGTTGATGCGCTGCAAGTGTCGAAAGATGGAACGTGCCCTATATAAGAAGCCACCATTATTTGTATTATAATATTTCAATTTAAACCTGCTGTCCTGTCTCATGTTTGAATGTTGAATGAACAGTACCATGTGCACATGATATCGTTTCACTGAAATATAATACAATTGTCCCCATGTTGTACTGATGCAGGAAACACAGCTTTACATCAAGTGTGGAAAATCAATATGATGCATTCTATGTTTCAATATGTGTTGAAATTATGTGAAGATATTGTTTTTAATGTCTAATATTTTGTTGCAGATCATGGATCATCTGGCACACCTTCGCCATCTGGCACACTTACAGGGGTTGGCGGAGGCCAGAGAGGGGTTTGGCAGACCGCATAAATCCCCTGGAGCACTACGATGATGAGGCAGTCAGGTCCAGGTACATGTTTTCCAAAGAAACAACCCTGTACGTCATCTACATGCTGGATGAGGATCTGAGAAGGGCTTGGTACGAACAGTCACGTCACGTTCACGTTAACGTCACGTGAACGGTTCTGTACCTTTTGTGAAACAGGTCACCCAAATCTACGAAGTGTAGGGTAAAGTGACCCAACAATTTGTCGTTTTCCATGCCGGTAAAACTCGAAGTGTCGCGTTAACCAAATCGTGACGTGAGCGTTTAATCAAGATTTTTTAAATTGCAAACTCTTGTTACTAAGACTAGACACACACGCACAAAGAGATTTAAAATGTCGACGAAAATGCCGATACCCCCTTATCAAATCTTTTCAATCATTATGTTTATAATACGTACGTGCATAATTCAGAGTAATCTGAGACGATAATATGCAGTTCTGTCATTTAGGTAATGTACGACCATACCACTTGCATTATTTGTCTTGTTATTGGAGTATTTCTAAAGACGTGTCGTGCGTGGATTTTGGCAAATGTGATTTCCAGCTGAATTGCTACACGCAGCGGACAATTCAGTTATTGTACGCCTGAAGTTCCCGTGCTCGACGTCTGAGCGTACTGGCCCTTAACGGCGTTGTATGTGCATATTTGCTGTGAAAGTGAGTGAGTGAGTGAGTGAGTTGCAGTGATCAATGAGTTTAAAAGTAATAAAAAATGATTTGATTAATCAGTCAATCATTATAATGAAACAATCACACCAACCAATCAATATTAAATAAATCAATTAATGTATTTGACATTCGAACTAGCTACTTGTAGGCAGTGGCGTACCCAGGATTTTTTTCAAGGGGTGGGTGTAGGGGGGGGGGGGGGATATTTCGTCAGACAAATTGAAGTAAGCGGGGGGAGTGTGGGTAGGCAGGCGCGCCGGAAGCAGTTTTGGATTGGGGGGGGGGGGGGGGGCAAAACCCTAAGGGGCTCACGATTTATGTATTTAGGGGCTCATGCCCAACCGCACTCACAGGCAGTGGCGTAGCGACGGGGGGGGGGGGGGGGGGCAGGGGCGGATCTAGCTTTTTGCTAAGGGGGGGGGGTTTGACCCAATGACGATGCGGAGCATAGTCCAGCCACAATTTTGTTTTTTGCTATTTTGAACCCCCCTTAGTGATTTGTTCACTTTTTTTTACTTTCGTCCACGAGCCGTGAATTATTTTCGCTATTTTGAACCCCCGTAGGTGATTTTTTTTCACTTTTGTTTCACTTTTTTTTCACTGATACATTTTCACTTGGCAGCCCAAGGGAGGGGGGGGGGTTAAACCCCCTAAAAAACCCCCCCCCCCCGTAGATCCGCCACTGGAGGGGGGGGGGGGGGCACCCCCAATAATTTGGAAAAAAACAATAGAAAACATAAGGGGACATTTTTTGAAAAACAAAGAAATACATAAGGTGTGCCCCGCCCCCCCCCCCCCCCAACAATTTTGCGTAGACCTGCTCAAAGGGTTGCCATCTTCGAGTCAGAGGTGACTTGCGAGGATAAAGCGACTAATTAGCACGAGGGAGCAAAGTAACTGAGCGGTGTCTCCCCCCCCCCCCCCCCCCCCCCCCCCTCCCATGGTAGGGAGCTTTTGCATTTTGGGACTTGCAATCGGGTGCATAAAAACATGATCCAACAACATAGCGTACAGCCAAAAATGAGCCCGGGGGAGCGAAGCGACCGAGGGCTGGGGCCGAGCTAGAGGGGGTGGGTTTGGGAGGGGGTATCCCCCTCCCACGGGAAAGATTTTGCATTTATATACTTGAAATGGTGCAATCTGATGCATAAAACATAAACAATATGCCACATTTGTATGATCCAACATCATAGCTTACAGCCAAAAATGAGTCCCGAGGGAGCGATGCGACCGAGGGCTGGGGCAGAGCCAGACGGGGAGGGTTTTGCATTTATTTACTTGAAGTAGTGCAATTTGGTGCACGTCACACAAACAGCCAGAGCAATAACAGTCGACACGTGAACTACGTGGACCGGTACAGAAAAACCCACCGCAGACGTACCATACCCAAGTTACACAACAAACTGAGATTATTTATTTGCGCGCGAAGCGCGCAGCGAAAAACTTTAAATGATGTATAACTTAGATTCTAAATGTTATAATTAACAAGTATTGGCTGATACATACCATGTTTTCTTTTCCCTTTTCTTTCTTTTTTGTTTTTTTGAGGGGGGGGCTTTTTTGGGGGGGGCAAAAAACGCGTTTTTGCCCCCCCACTTTTTGGATGGGGGGGGGGGGGGGGGGGGCGGCCGCCCCCCCTGCCCCCCCCCCCCCCCCCTCCCCCACTTCCGGCGCCTATGCAGGGGGTGTCCGTAGAAAATGACCGCAGCCGAGGACGAGACCAGGACCGGTCACAAATTTCGAGGCCGAGACCAAGACATTTCTTGAATTATGTAAGGGGGTGGGGATGAGGGTAGGGGGTGTCCATCCCCGTGCCCCCAGGCCTGTGTACGCCAGAGCAATAACAGTCGACACGTGAACTACGTGGACCGGTACAGAAAAACCCACCGCAGACGTACCATACCCAAGTTACACAACAAACTGAGATTATTTATTTGCGCGCGAAGCGCGCAGCGAAAACTTTAAATGGATGTATAACTTAGATTCTAAATGTTATAATTAACAAGTATTGGCTGATACATACCATGTTTCTTTTCCCTTTTCTTTCTTTTTTTGTTTTTTGAGGGGGTGGGCTTTTTGGGGGGGGCAAAAACGCGTTTTGCCCCCCCACTTTTTGGATGGGGGGGGGGGCGGCCGCCCCCCCTGCCCCCCCCCCCCCCCCCCCCACTTCCGGCGCCTATGCAGGGGGTGTCCGTAGAAAATGACCGCAAGCCGAGGACGAGACCAGGACCGGTCACAAATTTCGAGGCCGAGACCAAGACATTTCTTGAATTATGTAAGGGGGGTGGGGATGAGGGTAGGGGGTGTCCATCCCCCTGCCCCCAGGCCTGTGTACGCCTATAATTGGTATTTACAGTATAGGTAGGACGGGTTCGTTCACGATTAAATTTACCGAGAATTAGTCTCTTCTCAACGACAATTGACATTAATTTGTTTTACGCAAGCGCCAATTTACTTGAGCGTTCATGAATTGCATATAGTATATCTACAACTGTTGGGTCACGTAACCCAACACTTTGTAGATTTGGGTGACCTGTTTCACAAAGGTACAGAACCTTCACGTGACGTGACGTGAACGTGACGTGACTGTTCGTACCAAGCCTCTGAGAAGGGACTACGGGCAAGAGCTGGTCATTACCTGTCCATATTACAGGTAAGTAATCAATACCAGATTAGATTATAATATTTGTTTGTTTGTTTGTTCCTTCCCAAGTGAGCAGTTATATTTCCCAGTAATTCCCGCCCATTAGAAAAATAAATTATTTCCAGAGAAACATGCCAAACCTAAGTGGCATTACTGCTAGGTGACATTGGTTGTGTCAAGGAATAAGACCATGTAATGACACACACACACCACGCACACACAGACAAAGTATAATTATGTGGTTTTGAACAAACCACTTTCTATTGTACACTTTGCAACCGGAGACCGAGAGTAAAGTCTCTGAAACTAATACTTCTTGGACTCTTTGTGAGTTATTCAGTCGCAAGCATCATGAACTGATTGAAGTTATTTGAACTACGCTTGTGATCTGATTGAATGGTGAGATGTTACACCTTTATTACTATTTAATGTCAAATACCAAATTTATCCAGATTATGATTTCTGTAATTGATCACAGATGCGAGTTATTTCACCAGATACCATCATGACATTATTTCTTTTTTCCTTTTCTTTTTAATTATTGATTACTAGGCTCCTTCCAGAAGGTGCATGGTGATGAGGCCCAGATGCCGCAGTCTTCTGTATGCAGAGTGCTAAATGCTGCGTCAGAAGCAGTAGCAAGACAATACACAGATAAATGTTATTTGTTGTCCTTCATGAAAAGGATCCCCTTTTTTTTTTATTTTGCAAACATTTTAATGAAATTTGTTTAATTTTTTCTATTTTCCGTAGACATACTCTTGAAACTATTATACCTTGGTTATAAAATGACCACAAACACATGCTAAAAGACTCCTTATTACTCATAATCAAACAATCATGTGTACAAATTGTCAATATTTAGTGACACCACCGGGACATCAAGGCCTATCTTGTGCATCAGATGATAACTGTGATATCTGTCTCACCACTGGCACTTGTCCAACATGTTGATTAAGGGGACGGAAATGCTGGAAATTTTGCAGGCTACTGCTGATAAGTGCAGAATCCATGTCACTATTAGTTGTATATCACTAGTAATGGAAATAATAACATTCTAAAAAACAGTATACACTGTTTTGACTGAGCACTCGAGGCTCAGCTTTTCCATCCCCTTTAATGCTGATCTGAATTCATCATCATTTTCTGCTTTCCAGTAAAATATCTCCGCCTTAGCCATTAGTAAACTATCACTTGTGTACAAATTGTAGAAAATTCAATAAATCAATTTGTTATAGTAATGAAAGGTTAAATTAAAGGAATCAAGTAATATTAAGCAAATCCTCAAAACTCCAGAACTACAGCGGGTTTACTATGTTGTATTTCTATAAAAAAATAGAAGCATGGGACATTTGTTTGTATTTCCTTTTCCTCAAATAGATATTCACGATTAATGAATATCTCATTGCATTTACGCTCATTACGCGGCCATATACGCAAAATGTTCAGACATTACTCTGTGGACATATCAGATTGCAACAATACACATTGTAACAACCATTCATCAATTTTTGCACATGTCAACACAGTTACTAGATTCCTTTAAAATAGGCAACAATGGCTTGGTACGAACAGTCACGTTCACGTCACGTTCACGTCACGTTCACGGTTCTGTACCTTTTGTGAAACAGGTCACCCAAATCTACGAACAGTCACGGTAAAGTGACCCAACAATTTGTCTTTTTCCATGCCGGTAAAACTCGAATCGTCACGTCTACCAAAACGTGACGTGAGTGTTTAATCATTATTTGAAAAAAGTGAAAGCGCTTGTTACTAAGACTAGTAATGACGTCATCCAGAATATTCTCGACGACACATGCACTGTCTTTTTCTTTTTGTGCGATGGAATTCCTATGGGGATTGCGTGTTTAAGGATTTGTCGCAGCGCACACAAAATTGTATGTAAGTGAATGGGGACCGCGGACAAAGTATCAGACAGTTGTTAGAGGGAGAAAATAAATCTTTCTAACAGATAACGTTAAACAGAAATGGATAATCAAATTAGAAACTGTGCTTATATTATGTTTGTCTAAACATTCGTGGTCCAAACGGGGATCGGAAACTGGTTACTCGCTACAGCCAACTACGGACTGTGTCCGCTTAGGCCTAGCTAGCCACCCCGACCGCCAGGCGCCAGGCGCCAGGGGCTCCGGCCGCGGCCCGTAGTGCTTGCCTAGCAGTACACGGTGAGGTGGCCAGCTGTTATTACCGGGTTTTGTTCTGAGCGTCCCTTTGGCCCTGTGTATGCATACTTCAACAATTATTAATTAGGCTCATCTTCAAATCAGACGGTGTGCAAATTATTTCATTATTACTGCATTATCAGAATATCTTAATGTACATGCAACACGTAGCCAATCTTCGAGCTTACACTACAATACATGCCCAAACTTCAAGATTACAGACTATAAGATTTGTTCTTATATTTAAGCCACCTATGAGGTGTCTTAAGTTTAAGACAAAAATCTTACGCTGAAATTTTTATGGAATACCAATGCTTGTTTAAGCAAAAAAACTTAGCAAATTTGCTTACCGAAAGTGCGTCTAAAATGTAAGCAAATTTGCTTACGAGGGAATTTAAGCAAAAATGCTTATAATAAGCAAAAATTCTAAGATTTCTTGCTTATATGTGTTTATGGAATACAGGCCCTGATGCGTCGCGACGATATCGACGAGATTCGAGAGCGAGGCCGAGGCGGGGCCGAGGCACAGTTTGACGACGCGGCAATCGAGTAAATTGCAGGCTAGGCGCCGGATCAAAACAACATACAACGAGACAAAACTCAGAAACTAACCACAATCCTTGTAACAATTATATGTTTTTCATTTCCAACAATATGTGAACTTAAATTGCCACATTTTGACTCTTGTGAGTTGTGAAAAGTGAGAACTTTGCCTTTTCACTCTCATGCATGACTTGACAAATCAATTTTATCAGTGGCGTAGCTACGGGGGGGGGGGCACGGGGGGCACGTGCCCCCCAATAATTCTGAAAAAACAATAGAAAACATAAGGGCACATTTAGGTGTGCCCCCCAATAATTTTGGGCGACTGGACCTGGTCTAGACTTTTTGCTTGGTCCTGGACTAGATATCTTCCACGGTCCTAGTCCTGGCTACCCCCCCCCCCCACCCCCCCCCCCCCCCCCCCCGCTGACAGGATTTTATGAACCGCTAGGTCCTGGTCCTGTTGGAACCGGTCCTGGTCTAGGCTTTGAAAAAATATTACGACTAAGCCTACCCCCCCCCCCCCCCCCCCTCCGCTGACAGGATTTTTTCAACTACTTCTTCCTGGTCTAGGTTCAACATTTTGGGAATGGTCCTGGACCAACATCACATTTTTTGACAAAAACCCCCTTGAAAAAATCGTGGGTTCGCTAGTGATTTTGTTACCCCCCAATCAGTCCGACCACGCTACACCACTGAATTGTATTATCACACACAAGTAATCAATAGGCTACGTGTATAAAGTTATTTTGCTCAAACCTATTCGTTAAAATTATATCGCTATTTTTATAAAGGGGGACTTTCATTTGTTGTTGTTTTTATTACATGTTTGTTTTTAGTGTACGTATAATTTGCGTGTATGGGAGGGTATAACTAGCTACCATTGTGTCTGGGTCTGCATGCATTTGTCTAGCTGTGTCATTATCATCCTTTGATAAGTGTATGCGCTTTTCCTTACACCATACACGATACTTTATTATATAATTTTATTGTACATTATATATTTGTACATTTCATTGTATTAGTTTCAGCCCGTTTTAGCCCGTTGATGAGAATTCCACCCTTAGCATTTAACAATCAAATTTTGGATAGGAGGAGAGCATGTACGCGGCCTTTGAAAGCTTGGAGACCAGTGTCAGAGATGTTGCCAACAACTTTGTCAGGGAGGCTGTTCCAAACTCGGACAGCTGAGTGGATGAAGCTTCTGTCTAGCGAATGGGTCCTGGCATGCGGTATGGTTAGTGCGTGGTCTGGCATGGATGTGCTGAACCGAGTTACACGCCTTCTTTCCATTGGAGGAGGGAGCATGTCAACAAGATCTTGAGGGCAATGTTGTGTTTGCATCTTGTACAGAACTGATGCTGCTGCGACCTGACGTCTGTGCGTCAAACTTGGAATGGAGAATTCGGTGCGAGCAGAAGTCTCAGTAACTCCTATAATTTTGAGTGCCTTCTTCTGGATGTTGTCCAATAAGGCAAGGGTAGATGGCGAGGCGTTAATCCAGCATAGAGATGAGTATTCCATTACACTTCGGACTTGTGCGTTGTAAACTGTAGCTCTGCCTTTGATGTCTAACTTGTTGGAAACTTTTCTTAGAGCACCAAGTTTCTGCCCAGCTCTGGTTGTTATGTGCGAGATGTGCTTTGTCCAAGTTAGCTTGCAACCGAATGTAATACCAAGGATTCCAAGTTCAGGCTTTACTTCCAGCTGGCAACCTCCAAGGCTTAGTCTGAGTTCTGAAGGGGATCGTTTCCTTGAAATTGTCATTGTTTTGCATTTAGATGGTTCGAATGTGATCTTCCATGTGTGAGCCCATCTTTCCATCTTGGCCAAGTCTCTGTTGAGACTATCTGTTACCGCGTCGCTGTCTTTTGGAGAGTGGATTGGGGCGAAGAGTGTAGAGTCATCAGCGTACAGGTAAATCTCGTTCTCGCACACATCTACAAGGTCGTCAATATAGATGGAGAACAGGAGTGGTCCAGGAATTGACCCTTGGGGGACAGAAGCATTGATGGAGGAAGCTTCTGAAGCTTGGCCTGATATTGCAACTTTGATTGACCTGTCAGTATTTTGTATTTAACGATGCTTATCGTCGGATTTTACCACACAAGCCCTATTTCAATACATATTCAACAATAATGATCAATATAGATGTATTTGGCTACTTTCCCGAAAGTGATCTTGGGCTTTAAAGCCTCGCTGTATTCTTTTGTTCGGCGGTATAGTACGGTAATTAGCAGCTCAGTGCATGCTATACGCACAATGCACAGTGCAGGCCTCCGCGAATTTCTTGCAATGCGTTTGGAGTTTAATTGTGTAAACTGTAACCAAACCTTACATTTTGCATTTAACCAGGACGCAAACCTAAACGCAATCATTATGCTTTTTATCGGCTCTACATACGAACATCAATTTTATATTCCTACTATCACTCGCGCTCATCAGGCCTGGAATCTTCACCGAACCCCCCACCCCTGACACCCCTTGAACAAAATCCTGGGGTACGCGATCACTGCTTAGAGTTAGATGCCCCGTTTTTAACCCAGGGCTGTATTTGAAAATTGTTTGTCTTATTCGTTCATATTGCCAAGCTTTAAAAAAATCTTCTTTATTTTGTAATAAGTAGAGAATAAAAATGTGCAACATTTCAAAACTCCAGATAATCATCCAGTCACAGGGCACATTTCACTAGAACGTGACGCTGTCGCATAAGTGAGAGCCAATCAAATAGCTTGTTTTCCGTTGCACTAATATCACTTAGGCCAAAAAAAAAAATTTAATTGTGTAAACTGTAACCAAACCTTACATTTTGCATTTAACCAGGACGCAAACCTAAACGCAATCATTATGCTTTTTATCGGCTCTACATACGAACATCAATTTTATATTCCTACTATCACTCGCGCTCATCAGGCCTGGAATCTTCACCGAACCCCCCACCCCTGACACCCCTTGAACAAAATCCTGGGGTATATGATAGGATATGGGGGATATGATTTTCGATGTATTTGCTAACAATTATAAGAATCGTTTCTTCTGTGGTTGTCGGTTTTCGTTAGTATAGTATTATAGTATTGTTTACTTCTAATTTTGAATATGAATTTTTAAATTATCTAACCCTTTTTTGGAGAAAAAAAAAGTAAGTGATTCGCCACGGGCGAATAATGGTATTGTCCGTCGAGAATGTACTATAAAAACACCCCACGCATTATAAGCGGAATATTTTACAAAAAAGAAACATGATTCATTAATATGATTTCTTCTACTGTTCCTTCGAACATACTGCCGTGTGCAGCTTCTGCAGCCTCCGTAGCATTGCTCCGTAGCCAGTAGCCGCTTAAGGAGTGGTCACATAGCACACGACTAGACCCAGTACGAATCGGTAAAAAGGTAGAAATCGTCGGCAAATCGTGTGTATTCTTCATAATGCGTACTGGGTTCTTCTTCGAGTCTTGCTGATTCGTGATAGTTCTCCTCTATTCACTGGCTTTGGAAGCACCCGAGTACCATCTTTTGTTCGGCGGTATAGTACGGTAATTAGCAGCTCAGTGCATGCTATACGCACAATGCACAGTGCAGGCCTCCGCGAATTTCTTGCAATGCGTTTGGAGTTTAATTGTGTAAACTGTAACCAAACCTTACATTTTGCATTTAACCAGGACGCAAACCTAAACGCAATCATTATGCTTTTTATCGGCTCTACATACGAACATCAATTTTATATTCCTACTATCACTCGCGCTCATCAGGCCTGGAATCTTCACCGAACCCCCCACCCCTGACACCCCTTGAACAAAATCCTGGGGTATATGATAGGATATGGGGGATATGATTTTCGATGTATTTGCTAACAATTATAAGAATCGTTTCTTCTGTGGTTGTCGGTTTTCGTTAGTATAGTATTATAGTATTGTTTACTTCTAATTTTGAATATGAATTTTTAAATTATCTAACCCTTTTTTGGAGAAAAAAAAAGTAAGTGATTCGCCACGGGCGAATAATGGTATTGTCCGTCGAGAATGTACTATAAAAACACCCCACGCATTATAAGCGGAATATTTTACAAAAAAGAAACATGATTCATTAATATGATTTCTTCTACTGTTCCTTCGAACATACTGCCGTGTGCAGCTTCTGCAGCCTCCGTAGCATTGCTCCGTAGCCAGTAGCCGCTTAAGGAGTGGTCACATAGCACACGACTAGACCCAGTACGAATCGGTAAAAAGGTAGAAATCGTCGGCAAATCGTGTGTATTCTTCATAATGCGTACTGGGTTCTTCTTCGAGTCTTGCTGATTCGTGATAGTTCTCCTCTATTCACTGGCTTTGGAAGCACCCGAGTACCATCTTTTGTTCGGCGGTATAGTACGGTAATTAGCAGCTCAGTGCATGCTATACGCACAATGCACAGTGCAGGCCTCCGCGAATTTCTTGCAATGCGTTTGGAGTTTAATTGTGTAAACTGTAACCAAACCTTACATTTTGCATTTAACCAGGACGCAAACCTAAACGCAATCATTATGCTTTTTATCGGCTCTACATACGAACATCAATTTTATATTCCTACTATCACTCGCGCTCATCAGGCCTGGAATCTTCACCGAACCCCCCACCCCTGACACCCCTTGAACAAAATCCTGGGGTACGCGATCACTGCTTAGAGTTAGATGCCCCGTTTTTAACCCAGGGCTGTATTTGAAAATTGTTTGTCTTATTCGTTCATATTGCCAAGCTTTAAAAAAATCTTCTTTATTTGTTAATAAGTAGAGAATAAAAATGTGCAACATTTCAAAACTCCAGATAATCATCCAGTCACAGGGCACATTTCACTAGAACGTGACGCTGTCGCATAAGTGAGAGCCAATCAAATAGCTTGTTTTCCGTTGCACTAATATCACTTAGGCCAAAAAAAAACGCAAACCTAAACGCAATCATTATGCTTTTTATCGGCTCTACATACGAACATCAATTTTATATTCCTACTATCACTCGCGCTCATCAGGCCTGGAATCTTCACCGAACCCCCCACCCCTGACACCCCTTGAACAAAATCCTGGGGTACGCGATCACTGCTTAGAGTTAGATGCCCCGTTTTTAACCCAGGGCTGTATTTGAAAATTGTTTGTCTTATTCGTTCATATTGCCAAGCTTTAAAAAAATCTTCTTTTTTTTTTAATAAGTAGAGAATAAAAATGTGCAACATTTCAAAACTCCAGATAATCATCCAGTCACAGGGCATATTTCACTAGAACGTGACGCAGTCGCATAAGTGAGAGCCAATCAAATAGCTTGTTTTCCGTTGCACTAATATCACTTAGGCCAAAAAAAAATTTTGTTTGATTGGCGTAACGGGCAACCAAAAATTAAGGTAGGTCGGTCGGGATTTTTTCATTTATTTTTTTATTTTTTTTAATTTTTTGTCAGCACAAATACACAAAAACACACACATAACACATCGAAATTCCAAATTCTATTGCAATTTTTTATTTATTTTATTTTATTTTTTATTTTATTTATTTTTTAATAAAATTCAGAAAAAACCTCTAGGGTCGGCGTGCATAAGCGCCGGTATTTTTAGGGTCGGGCGGGTTACGCCAATCCAACAATTTATTTTTCACGGCCTTATTACCAGCTCGCTTATCACGAGGAATAATTCGAGGCAAATCCTCTAGTCCCTATTATTATATTGTATGTTTCTATGGCATATCATACGCACTGGGTCACCTACAAAGTATGTATGCCACGGGCGTCGATCTGTCATTGATACCCATTGATCAGGGGGGATGATCCATTTATCCATCCCCCTCTGATGATGGGTATCGACGCCCATGATGTATGCAATTTTTGGTCCGAAATTGACCCCGCCTCCCCCTGATGTACACACACTTTTTATACGCGTGGTTCAATGGGGCGATTTGACCGCCACGGGGCCGGTCGGCCAGTCATCTACCCCTCCCCTTCCCCTTGTACGCGTACGTATTTAAAGTACCAGCGTACCTTCTGCGGATTCCCGGATTAGTCCATTTTTCATACGGGGGATATGATTTTCGATGTATTTGCTAACAATTATAAGAATCGTTTCTTCTGTGGTTGTCGGTTTTCGTTAGTATAGTATTATAGTATTGTTTACTTCTAATTTTGAATATGAATTTTTAAATTATCTAACCCTTTTTTGGAGAAAAAAAAAGTAAGTGATTCGCCACGGGCGAATAATGGTATTGTCCGTCGAGAATGTACTATAAAAACACCCCACGCATTATAAGCGGAATATTTTACAAAAAAGAAACATGATTCATTAATATGATTTCTTCTACTGTTCCTTCGAACATACTGCCGTGTGCAGCTTCTGCAGCCTCCGTAGCATTGCTCCGTAGCCAGTAGCCGCTTAAGGAGTGGTCACATAGCACACGACTAGACCCAGTACGAATCGGTAAAAAGGTAGAAATCGTCGGCAAATCGTGTGTATTCTTCATAATGCGTACTGGGTTCTTCTTCGAGTCTTGCTGATTCGTGATAGTTCTCCTCTATTCACTGGCTTTGGAAGCACCCGAGTACCATCTCACATTCATGGTTCCTACTTGTTGGTGGACATACCTTACTGCATTCTTACTGCAATCGTACTGAGTGCGTAAGACATCGTACTGGTTCTTTTCCAATCTTGACGGAAGCGTACCGCGTTCTTACTGCTGTCTCACTGCATTCTCTTGGCATTCGCAAATATGCGTACAGTATGCATAGAGCATGCGTAGGTAGGGGATAAATGAATCGGGCCGTTTCTGAACATCATGAGTTCATTGTTAGAAGGGATAACACTGTGCCGACCCACCAGCTAGGTTGACAGGAAACCGACGTGGCTTTGTCCGATTACGTAATACCGGTGAAAGCTTTGCTGATTGGCTGATGAATTTTGCGCGTGCACTGAGCTGATTTTCATTGCTTGTTGATCGATCACAAAAAGCGAAACGGTGAAAGCTAAACTGTTCAGCTTTCGCTCGACGTGTGAGAGTGCTTTTCTGAATGATGCAAAACTTTAGAAGCGATTTTCTCTGTTGTTTAACAAATACCGAGGCTCTGGTCCACGTTATTAAATTGCATTTTTCTCGCCTTTAACAAACTGATATGTATCAAGTCATATATCATTTTAAAGCTGAAATCCTAGAGAATTCAAAACACTGAAAATCTCAATTTTGATATTCGCGACAAATGACCGAAAGTGTCAGAGGCGGACACATACCGTAGAACACCATCGACAAGCACCCCCAAGCACCAATATGCATCTTGCTTTTAAAGAGCGCCCGCTCTCTGTCCAAACGGGAAACTTTAATCAAGTATGCAAATGATGGTGAGGAATATTCATGAGGATAATAATGGAGGTGAATCTCATGGAAACGTCTTTAAAAGCAAGATGCGTATAGGTGCTTGGGGGTGCTTGACGATGGTGTTCTACGGTATGTCATATCAAAGGTTAATTCATACTCTTTTGTTTGCTACCAAATATGTTGTGATAACGTCATACATGATTGAATACAACTTATTTTCAAAGGGTTATGTAAAAAGGACTTTGCACACAAGAGTAGAAGGTTATTGTTAAATGCAATCTAAAGAATGAAACAGTAAACAAAGTCAAGTGACATTTCATGATGTTTTCTTGATTCATAGTTTGACATTGTATTCAACTTTGAGAAGAGTTGAGGGGTCATAGTCATCCCCAATGTCCTTCCACATGACCCCCATGTCTGTCCGCATAGGTTTGTGCTCGTGTTCAGTGGTCAGTTGCATGGTCAGGCAAGGAACTGATTTAAAATGAATTTTCATGTTCATTTATTTACGGAACAAAATGATTACAAGACAAAAGAACACACGGACAGGTTTCAATGAATGACCATCAGACCGTGTTGATGAATAAATCGAAATCTTGTGCGCAAAGCATTTTTTAACATTGCTCGGTTAAAATGCTTGCAATTCGATAACTACAAGCTCAATTATTACAAATATGGTATCAAATGAAAGAGTAATAAATTATCTTTGCAATGTTATATTGCAATAAACATAACTATGTTTACTACCAAGATATGGCTGGTGGAAGTTGGGTTCCGCTTTTTTCTAAACCATACTACCCCTTTCCCCAAGTAATAATGTGGATTGGATGAAAGGAGAACCCTTTTAGTGAAAGTTTGAGCAAATTTGGATTTTCAATTCAAAAGTTATGATTTAGGTAACTTTTGTTTGCCGTCCTCTTTAGATGGCAATTTGCCCAAATCTGTGATGCCATAGTAGAACAACCTTCCACTGACTTTGTACACATATTTTCATATTTTTGAATTTGTTGTAGATTTCACTGGACCAGTTGAGGAAGTTTTACCTTAAATGCACGCACATTGACCTCTTCTCTAACATATATGAGAATGAGAGTAGAGGGACAATAATTTTTCATGAAAAATGACATTTTGTGAAGTTTTGTTGTACAGTTACAATGAGAGTTGTTCATCTGTGACATCACAGATTTGGCAAAGGGCCGACTAAGAGGGCAGCAAATAAGATTTGGATAAAAACTGTGAAAAATCATAATTATTGATTGGATTATCAAAATCTGCTCTAACCTTCGCTATTATGTATCTAAAATTGTTCCCTTTTCACCCAACCTGCTTGAAAGCTTGTAGAAAATTTCCCTTTAACTATTTAATAAATATGTTGCCCTCACATTTATTTCATTTGCATACATGTATAGATGTATTAGCTGTTTCTGAACCGATTTTAATCCAATCAAGTTAATTCTAGAAAGAAAAAATATGATGTGCTGTTTCTCATTTAGTTGTTAATAAGTACACTCTTTAGTAATAGTGGTAAAGATGACATTACCTTTGTGAAAGCAAGGCCAAGCCGAGGCAAATTCTCTGCAGATAGGTGCCGTATGAACCATGGGTTGAGGAGCTCAGCTACCCTGAGTTCCGCAGCGCGATCATCGTAGCGTCATATGCGGCGTACGGGCGGGCAGCGACGGGGTAGGAGCTCGCTTGCTTGCAGCTGCTATCTGGGTGCGACTCGTCTCGGAGGCACGGCACACAAACGTGCAGATAACACGGAGAAAGCCGGTGAACTAATAGCAGGTATACGTGTAGGGACGTGCGAGCAGTTCACAGGTAGATTCAACTCTAGCGAGCCGGCCGTACATTCCCTTTACTCCCTGTGGTGCGTGACCCGCGTGCGTACACATCGTACTGCGGTACGTGGGCACGCACGATGGCCCCTTTCGAAGGTATGGTAGGCCTTTAGGGCCAGAAATCGATTCGACGTGTGCACCTAAATGCACGCGCGTGCCGCACGCATTGCATTGCAAGCACGCATTGCCGTCGAGCTGACCAATCACAGTGCTAGTTTTGGCGAATAGCACGCGTACACACGTGCCTACGCGTGCAATTGCACGCGTACGTGTGCAATTTGTGTGCGTACGCCAAATGTTATTCCGTGCGTATGCGCAGAATGCGAGTTTACTTGTTGAGCATTATCCAATCAGAAATTTCGCTCGGCACCACATGGGTTAGGGATGAGGGGATTATACATGTAAGGATGATTTTATACTTCTTCAAAAGTGGGGGCTGGGGAGGGGGGGGGGGGATCTGGGGACATAATATTAGTTATATGCTTTATATGAATGATTATGTGATCTATATTAATAAATTGATGTAATTAGATTTGGTTTATGACGATGATGGTGATCAGTCTGATGATATAGATGGTGATGCTTGTTATTTTGATAGAAGTGCGTTAGCACTTAGCAGTGCACTAAGGTTGGGGGGGGGGGGGAATGCAAAACAGTGGCAAAACTATATTGGGTTTGTTAACTTCATGTTAGGGTTAAATTTGTAACAGTTTTAGCCAATAATTTAAAATGTTTACTTAAGTGAACACTATGATGTTCCAGCATTTGTTCGTTTACTTGTTTTTCTCTTTGTTTGCTTTGTTATAATTGTCGGAATTGTGTTATTTAGGCAATGAAAATATCATATTTCCCTGAACCCATCGCAATATATCTTTCCAATGTGGTTGAGTTAAGGAGGGCAAGGTTTAGAAGGCTAAGAGTGAACATTTGAGCTAATTTGGATTTTACATTCAAAAGTTATGATTTCGTTAAGTTTTGTTTGCTGCCCTCTCTTGATGGCAATTTGCTCGATGAAATATAAACGAAACAATCTTTGAAAAGATGCTTCTGATCCATGAAAACGTTCTGGTATTTAATCACTTTCTACCAGTTTCATGATCTTCATTGTTCAGGGGTGGGTGTTGTGACCGTCACGTTTTCAGAAAAACAAATCTAAAAAGCTAACATTTTGATACCATAAAAATAACCTGATCTTGCCCGAAAACTACGTTGTATTGCTTTAGTTATAATGACATGATATTCCCCTAATGTGACTTAACCCTAAAAAGGCGGGGCTATTTGAGGTCTTCCTACGGCCGGGGGGGGGGGGGGGGGGGGGGGGGGGTAGCTAACTGCCTTAGCGTTGTTCGTATGCTGATTCCTCCCGCACCGCGCGTTCATTCTCGGGCGTGCGCGTATGGCAATATAATACGCACGTACGTTATCTTCGCGGAGGTGGCAAACAACCATTTTTTTTCCGGGTATCGCGATCAGAGGGCATTGCGCGTTTAGTGGGCATATTTAGCGATAGTGGAATATGGATGCGAGTGGGCTCCGCGCGCGGTATAAAACGTTCCAGTCGGAAATAGGGGGGGGGGGGGGCTTTATGGCCTCCCCCCCCCCCCCCCCCCCCCCCTAAGATCTCGGCTGCGGAGCGGCCGATCGCCGTACAAATTTGCACGCATGATAAGTGAAGTGTATAGAATACAATGGTAATTTTTAAAATTTTTGAAAAATTCATTAATTTGCATATTTATGGTCATTTATGCAAATAAGTCATGAAATTCATATTTTTACCCATAAATCATATATTCTTCATAATTAAACTCTGGTTTTCACTACAAATATTCTTTAGAGCATTTGGAATGATAATACGACAAAAAAAATTTGGAAGAGCCCGGTTCTTCCTTATGTTTTCTATTGTTTTGTTAATTTCTTATGTATTTTTTTTTTTTTAACTCATGTATTTCATTGTTTTTGTTGTTTATTTTATTTCTAACTATAATTTAACGATTATGAACCCCAAAACCAATATATACAATGTAAACAACACCAAATAACTAATGATACATCTCATTTTACGAAAGTTGATATTTCCATAGGTTTTGTACACAAATCACGAAATTGAGCGATTTTCGGGCTGACATGCATAGACAAAAGGTCACGTGACTTTGTAACGGTAGGTCCGATTTTGGAAATTTTTGATTTAAAATGTGCGCAAGATCCGAAAGAAAATAGTCACCAAGCAGCGGCGCGTCATCTTACAGCGTTTTGGAGCAATACAACAAATCGCGGAGGGAGGGGGGTGGGGGCATTATGCCCCCCGGCCTTATTAGGGTTAAGCTTTCCCAAATATGATCGTATTGTCCAAATATTGTCGAGCCCCCTAGATCCCCAAGCCCTTCCCGGCTAGAATGATAGATTATCTGGCTATGGACATTATCATGATTATAGATTATCATGTGTGAGTAAAGAAGCCTGAAAATTGAAAAGAAAAATACTGAAAATAATCAACGTGAAGTGAAGAGAGAAAATTAGAAAGGATATAATAAGACGAAATACAACATAATAAATATATTTTCTTTTCCTTTTGTCCGTTCCATTTAATACTAACATTATTTTTTCTCTCTTCTTGTTGATTAATTATTTTCTGTATTTCTATGTCATTTTCAAGATAAGCTCGCATAAGTGAGAAGAGTTTAAGGAGAAGATGGGGAAAATAAGAGAAATGTAAAATATGTGATTATTTCATTGAATGTGGTGGCTCTGAGCCGTTGGGTTTATTGAATGAGAATACATTATCATATTGAGTGCTGGTAGGTCAATGCAATCATCATTAAATGAACGCATCTCGGTCGTAGTAATTGTTGAAGGCTGGTTTTGGGTCTCAGGCGCGCCGGAAGTAGTTTTGGGATTGAGAGGGGGGCAAAGACATGAGGGGGCTCGCGATTTATTTTGTTTGTGTAGGGGCCATAG